>SZWC01014159.1:28957-60910 GCA_023375785.1 Penium margaritaceum | reverse complement strand
GTCAATGCTCGCCATTGCTGCTGCCGAGAACATGGAGGTCCACCAGATGGATGTCAAGACAGCCTTCCTTTACGGCAAACTTGACAAGGAGGTATTGATGGAGGTTCCGGAGGGGGTTGATGCTCCTGAGGGCAAGGTGTGCAGATTGGTGAAGGCACTCTATGGGCTAAAACAAGCGCCAAGACTTTGGTACCAGGAGATGGACACGTTCATGGCCAAGGAGTCCTTCATGCACTGCGACAATGATCCCAGCATGTACGTGCATGAGAGTGACAAAGGGACAATGTTGGTCGCCTTGTACGTTGATGACCTGATTCTATGCTCCTCTTCAACGCAGCTGCTAGACGATCTCAAGGGGCAGCTGAGTAGCAGATTCGAGATGAAGGACATGGGTCCTCTTGACTTCTATCTTGGAATTGCCATCAAGCGCGACAGAGCAGCAGGTACAATCAGCCTGAACCAGACAAAATACATCGACTCCATCCTCAAACGATACGACATGGCAGATTGCAAACCTGCCAGCACACCCATGAGCTCGGAGTGCAAACTCTCCACCTCCATGTCCCCATCCAACGAAGCGGAGAAAACTGACATGCTTGGCATCCCATATCAGTCTGCGGTGGGCAGTTTGATGTATGCCATGGTCGCCACCCGACCAGATATAGCCCATGCTGTTGGGCAGGTGAGTCGGTTTGTGGCCAATCCCGGTCCACTTCACTGGCAGGCCGTGAAGCGCATCATGCGCTACCTTCAGGGGACGCGCCACGTAGGCCTCCAGTTTGGAGGCATTGCTGGATCCGCATCACTCCGTCTCATGTGCTACACTGATGCTGATTGGGGAGGGAATATTGATGACAGAAAATCTACCTCCGGCTTTGTGTGTATGTTGAATGGAGGTGCAGTCAGTTGGGCAAGTCGCAAGCAAGAATGTGTCTCTCTGTCAACAGCTGAAGCTGAGTACATCGCCTTGGCTGAGGTGTGTAAAGAGATGCAGTGGCTACGAAGCTTGCTATCTGAGATGAAGGCACCACAAGCAACGGCGACGGTCATCAAGATTGACAACATGAGCGCCATTGACATGTCAAAGAACCCCGTTCTGTCGAGGCGCACAAAGCACATCGAGATCCGCTACCACTACGCTCGAGACTTGGTCTACAAGCAGACAGTGGAGCTCGAGTATGTCGGTACCAAGCTCAACCGGGCTGAAATGCTTACAAAGCCACTAGACAAGGATCTCCACCAGGCGGGCAGGCAAGGTATTGGCATGGTCAACGCAAGTGATGACGAATGATGATGGTCACTGACGCAAGGTGCAAGGGAGAGATTTGTTGAATGTTTTTGCCCCTTGTTCAGTGTTGTAGGACGGATCAGGAATGCTCTGCCCCTTGTGGAGGTATGACCCCTAGATCCGTTGTAGTGTGACTCAACTATGCTCTNACTTCCCAGGAATGTGCTTTTGAGTTCTAGGACTGGACAGACAGCTATAAAAGGACTTGTCTTGCATGCTGATCAATCAACCCTTGCTTGATGCTCTCTTGCGTATTGACGACTTGAGCTCTTCTTGAGATGTAATGCTAAGGCGTTAGTACTCTTGAAGGTGAAGTGTATGCCTGATTAAGTTTGGGGTGCATGACACATACCTGCAAAGGAAGAAGGTGTAAGAACCTTTGTGAGCTTTTCGGTTTCGCGGCTTCTCTGCCGGAGGTGGTTAGCTCAGTAGCTAACACTTTAATGTGAGGATGCGATGGACGAGGAGTTGCTGCCATTCGGCGAGGTTGAGGTAGATGGTGGCGAGGGTGCAGTCACGCTTCTCGCGGTAGGTACGGGCCTCACCAAGTGAGAGAGAGAACTGAGCTGGTTCCTCTTCACTGACATGGCTCCAGCATCCCTTCTCCATCAGCACCATCTTCATGGTGTTGCTCCAGTTGAAGAAGGTCTTGCCTTTGAACTTGGCGATGTTGACGCCGGCCACCACAGAAGTGAATGTCACCATGGTAGTGCCATGTTCAGCCCCCAAACGACTCTCTCACAGAAGTGGGTACAAGGAATGCCTCAAGGATGAGGCAAAGCCTTGTTCTAGCTTTGATACCACTGATGGAAACTGGAGCAGCCCTTAGGAGATGATCAGGCTCACCAAGAGCCGTATAGGCAGGACCAACTGTTTGTGAGAGGGAGTTACATGTTGCACAAACATCAATTACGGAAGCAAAAGTAGGTATGCAGGGAATGCAAATGTCTGGATTGACTCTTGAGTAAAAAAGTGTATAATCACAGTTTCTAACAAGCCCTTACATGACTCATTTGGCCAAAAGAGCACTGATATCTACTCTGTCAAAGTTGGCCCTCTAGCACACTCCTAGCTTAGCGGGATGAGCGGCAGTCACACTGTCATGCATGAAGAATTATGCCTCTCACGACCTGTACGGCCAATAATTGTGGTCTGGTCCTTCCTTGAATTCTCTTAGAGGCCCTCCAGCCATATTTTCTCCTTGAAGGCTGCTCTCAGCCGTCCTGGTCAATAATTTTGCCGCCTTTTGACCTCAAAGTGCTCAGGTCGTCACTTGAACCAGAACCATGATTTCCAACTGTTCGAAATTCATATCTCGCTCAAACGGACTCCAAATTGAGTTCTGTAAAGTGTGTTGGAATCTGTGAAACTTCCTCTACAAAAATGTCATGCCAGATGGTTTTTATTGAGCAACTTGTTTTTGTCACTTTTTGGTATCCCCATATCTATCAGCAAGCCAAAGACAGCTAGAGCAAGACCAAGGCAACTGGGGCAAGCCCAAGACAACTTGAGCAAGGCCAAGATAACTAGGACAAGACAACTAGAGCAAGGCCAAGGAAACTGGAGTAAGGCCAAGACAACTGGAGAAAACCCAAGACAACTACAGCAAGTCCAAGACTACTGGAACCTGCCCAAAACAACCGGAGCAAGTCCAAGACCACTAGAGCAAGCCCAAGACAACTGGGGCAAGCCCAAGAAAACTGGAGCAAGGCAACGAAAACTGGAGCAAGCCCAAGACAACTGGATAAATTCCAATACAACTGGAGCAAGCCCAAGACAACAAGAGCAAGTCCAAGACTGTCAGAAAATGTCTCCAAGACAAGAGTTGCTCAGATTCTCTCGGAAAATGACAGACAACAATAAAAGGTTCGGGACCTGGCCGGAACCTCCCTTGAACAACGGCTCCTCGGTCCTAGTACCGTTAAACGGACAGTCAGGGCTCCCTCTAATAGAGTGACACCTGTCACACGCGTCCGGCTAGCGCAGAAGCCATTATCTCAACTCGTTTGTCCTGTTCTGCTTTGCATATATCAAGGATGTTCATTCCCTCACAGTTTAACCCAGAACAGTTCTGCTCATCGTGCTTGACTTTGGTTCCGCGGCTTCACCACCGTGTCTTAGCTCTACTCGCTCATCACTAACTCTTCCCTTGCCATCCACTCTCAGTCCATCACTTCTCGCTCCGTCACTTTCGCTCCGTTGCTCAATCCTCCCTGACGCATCATCCTCGCTCCGCCTCAACTCTTTCTCATTATGCTACCTGTCTACCTCGCACCCCTGACTAATGCAACACTGCTTATCGAGCTTGTGTGACTAACTCCTGGAGCAGTTTCTCATCTCTTTGGTTCCATTATTCTCCTGACATACTTCCGCATATCGCCGTGTTTCTGCTTGCTTCTTCCATTGTCGTCCTCTCTCACTCCATTCCTCTGACAAAGACAACAGGAGCAAGGGCAAGACAATTGGAGCAAGCCAATACAACTGGAGCAAGCCAAAGAAACTTGGAGCAAGGCCAAGACAACTGAGCAAGCCCAGGACAACTGGAGCAATCACAAGACAACTGGAGCAAGCCCATGACAACTGGAGCAAGGCCAAGCCAACTGGAGCAAGGCCAAGACTATTAGAGCAAGCCTAATACAACCGGAGCAGGCCCAAGACAAGTGGATCAAGGCCAAGACAACTGGGGCAAGCCAAAGACAACTGGAGCAAGTCCAAGACTGGACGATGGTTTCCCCCTCTGACCATTTGTGACTAGTATTATGTATTGTCAATGTTGACCAAACATGGAGAAAGTCTTTGTTCGTGGTCAGTGACATATGCCTACTTTGGTTGGTCATTGTGCATGGTTGCCACACCGTGCCACAACTCAATGACGATCTCTGAGCTTGCTAGTCGATAACTAGTATTCCCAAACCATTGATTCTCCCTCTGACTATTAGTGACTCTTGTTATGAGTTGTCAACATTGACTTCACGTAGTGAAATTCTTCATTCATGGTCAGTGTTATATGCCTCTTTTGGTTGGTCATTGTGCATGGTAGCCTCAGCGTGCCACTGCTTATTGAAGGTCTTTGTACTTGCCAGTCGATAACTAGTATTCCCAAACCATTGTTTCCCCCTCTGACCATTTGTGACTCATATTATCAGCTGTCAACGTTGAACATACATGGTGAAATTCTCTGGTTATGGTAAGTGGCATAAGCCAATTTTGGTTGGTCATTGTGCATGGTAGCCACACCACCCCACTACTTGTTGAAGGTCTTTGTACTTGATAGTTGATAACTATTATTCCCAAACCATTGTTTCCCCCTCTGGCCATTGGTGACTCGTATAAGGAGTTGTCAACGTTGACCACACATGGTGAAATTCTCTGCTCATGGTCAATGACATATGCCTACTTTGGTTGGTCATTGCGCGTGGTAGCCATACCATGCCACTTTTTACTGAAGCTCTTTGTACTTTCTAGTCAATAACTAGTACTCTCAAACCATTGTTTCCCCCTCTGACCATTTGTGACTTGTCTTATGAGCTGTCAACGTCGACCACACATAGTGAAATTCTTTTGTCATGGTCAGTGACATATGCCTACTTTGGTTGGTCATTGTGTATGGTAGCCACACCGTGCCACTACTTATTGACAGGCCTTTGTTCTTGCTAGTTGATAACTAGTATTCCCAAACCATTGTTTCCCCCTCTGATCATTTGTGGCTCATATTATGAGTTGTCAACGTTGACCACACATGGTGAGATTCTTTGGTCATGGTCAGTGACATATGCCTACCTTAATTGGTCTTTGTGCATGGTATCCACACCGTACCAGTACTTATTAGAGGTTCTTGTACTTACTAGTCAATAACTTTTATTCCCAAATCACTGTTTCCCCCTCTCACCATTTTGACTCGTATTATGAGCTGTCAACGTTGACCACACTTAGTGAAATATTCTGTTCATCGTCAGTGACATATGTCTAGTTTTGTTGGTGATTGTGTATGCTAGCAGCACCGTGCTACTAATTTTTTAAGGTCTTTGTACTTTCTAGTCAATAACTAGCATTCACAGACCACTTTTTCCCCCACTGACCATTTTTGACTCATGTTATGAGTTGTCAATGTTGACCACACATAGTGAAATGCTTTGGTCATGGTCAGTGACATATGCCTACTTTTGTTGGGCATTGTGCATGGAAGCCACACTGTGCCACTACAAATTAAAGGTCTTTGTACTTGCTAGTCAATAACTAGTATTCCCAAACCATGTTTTTCCCCTCCGACCATACGTGACTCGAATTATGAGCTGTCAACGTTGACCACGCATAGTAAAATTATTTGGTAATGGTCAGTGACATATGCCTAATTTGATTTGTCATTGTGCATGGTAGCCACACCGTTCCACTACTTATTGAAGGTCTTTGTACTTGCTAGTCATTAACTAGTATTCCCAAGCCATTGTTTCCCCCCCATGACCATTTGTGACTCGTATTAGGAGTCATCAAGGTTGACAACACATTGTGAAATTCTCTGGTCAAGGTCAGTCACACATGCCTACTTTGGTTGGTCATTGTGCATAGTAGCCACACCGTGCCACTGCTTGTTCAAGATCTTTGTACTTGCTAGTCGATAACTAGTATTCCCCTCTGATCATTTGTCTCGTATTATGAGTTGTCAACATTGACACCACATAGAGAAATTCTTTGGTCATGGTCAGTGACATATACCTACTTTAGATGGTCATTATGCATGGTAGCCACACTTGCCAGTACTAATTGAAGGTCTTTATACTTGTTCGTCTATAACTAGTATCCCCAAACCATTTTTTCCCCCTCTGACCATTTGTGACTCGTATTATGAGTTGTCAACATTCACCACACATAGTGAAATTTGTAGGTCATGGGTAGTGGCATATGCGTACTTTGGATGGTAACTGTGCATGGTAGCCACATCGTGCCACTACTTATTAAAGGTCTTTGTACTTGATAGTTGATAACTTGTAGTCCCAAACCATTGTCTCCCCCTTTGACCATGTGTCACACATATAATGACCTTTTAACGGCGACCACACATAGTGAAATTCTCTGGTTATGGTAAGTGACATATGCTGACTTTGGTTGGTCATTTTGCATTGTAGCCACACCGTCCCACTACTTATTGAAGGTCTTTGTATAGGTTAGTTGATAACTATTATTCCCAAACCATGTTTTCCCCATATCACCATTTGTGACTGGTATTAGGAGTTGTCAACGTTGACCACACATAGTGAAATTCTCTGCTCATGGTCAGTGACATACGCCTACTGTGGTTGGTCATTGTGCATTGTAGCCACACCGTGCCACTGCTTATTGAAGCTCTTTGTACTTGCTAGCCAATAACTAGTATTCCAAAACCATTGTTTCCCCCTCCGACCATTTGTGACTTTTATGGTGAGTTGTCAACGTTGACCACACAGTGAAATTCTTTGGTGATGGTCAGTGACATATGCCTACTTTGGTTGGTCATTGTGTATGGTAGCCATACCGAGCCACTACTTATTAAAGTTCTTTGTACTTGCTAGTGGATGACTAGTATTCCAAAACCACTTTTCCCCCTCTGACCATTTGTGACTCATATATTGAGCTGTCAACGTTGACCACACATAGTGAAATTCTTTGGTCATGGTCAGTGACATATGCCTACTTTGGTTGGTCATTGTGCATGGTAGCAACACAGTGCCACTACAATTCAAAAGGTCTTTGTACTTGGTAGTCGATAACTAGTATTCGCAGACCATTGTTTCCTCCTCTGACCATTCGTGACTCGTATTGTGAGTTGTCAACATTGACCACTCATACTGAAATTCTTCGGCTGTGGTCAGTGACACATGCCTGTTTTGTTGGTAGTTGTGCATGGTAGCCAAACCGTGCCACTACTTAATACAGGTTTTGTACTTGCTGGTCAATAACAAGTATTCCCGAACCATTGTCTTCCCCTCCTACCATTTGTGACTCGTATTATGAGCTGTCAACGTTGACCACAAATTGTGAAATTCTCTGGTCATGGTCAGTGACATATGCCTACCTTGGTTGGTCATTGTGCATGGTAGCCACACCGTACCACTACTTATTGAAGGTCTTTGTACTTGCTAGTGAATGACTAGTATTCCAAATCCATTTTTTTCCCTCTCCGACCATTTGTGAATCATATTATGAATTGTAAACGTTGACCACACATGGTGAAATTCTCTGGACATGGTCAGTGACATATGCCTACTTTGATTGGTGATTGTGCATGTTAGCGACACCGTGCCACTAGTTATAAAAGGTCTTTGTAATTTCTATTCCATAACTAGTATTTGCAAACCATTTTTTCTTCCTCTGACCATTTGTTAATCGTATTATGAGTTGTCAAAGTTGACCACACATAGCGAAATTATTTGGCCATGGTCAGTAACATATGCCTACTTTGGTTGGCCATTGTGCATGGTAGCCACACCCTGCCACTACTTCTTGGAGGTATTTGATCTTGTTTGTTTATAACTAGTATTCCCAGACCATTGTTTCCCCCTCTGACCACTTGTGACTTGTATTATGGGCTGTCAACGTTCACCACACACAGTGAAATTTGGAGGTCATGGGCAGTGACATATGCCTACGTTGGTTGGCCATTGTGCATGGTAGCGACATCGTGCCACTACTGATTGAAGGTCCTTGTACTTGATAGTTGATAACTAGTATTCCCAAACCATTGTCTCCCCCTTCGACTATTTGTGACTCGTATTATGAGTTATCAACGTTGACCACACAAAGTGAAATTCTTTGGTCATGGTCAGTGACATATGCCGACTTTGGTTGTTCATTGTGCATGGTAGCCAAACCGTCCCACTACTTATTGAAGGTCTTTGTACTTTCTAGTCAATAACTACTATTCCAAAACCATTGTTTCTCCCTCTGACCATTTTTGACTCATATTATGAGTTATCAATGTTGACCACACATGGTGATATTCTTTGGTCATGGTGAGTGACATATGCCTACTTTGGTTAGTCATTGTGCATGGTAGCCACACCGTGCCACCACTACTTAAATGTCTTTGTACTTGGTAGTCGATAACTACTAGTCCCAGACCATTGTTTCCCCCTCTAATCATTCGTGACTCGTATTATGAGTCATCAACGTTGACCACTCATACTGAAATTCTTCGGTCGTGGTCAGTGACACATGCCTATTTGGTTGGTCATTGTGCATAGTAGCCACACCGTACCACCACGTATTACAGATTTTTGTGCTTGTTAGTCAATAACAGGTATTCCCAAACCATTGTTTTCCCCTCCAACCATTTGTGACTTGTATTATGAGCTGTCAACGTTGACCACGCATAGTGAAATTCTTTGGTCATGGTCAGTGACATATGCCTACTTTGATTGGTCATTGTGCGTGGTAGCCACACCGTTCCACTGCTTATTTAATTTCTTTATACTTGCTAGTCATTAACTAGTATTCCCAGACCATTGTTTCCCCCTCTGACCATTTGTGACTCGTATTCGGAGTCATCAATGTTGATCACACATAGTGAATTTTCTGGTGATGGTCAGTGACACATGCCTACTTTGGTTGGTCATTGTGCATGGTAGCCACACCGTGCAACTGCTTTTTCAAGGTCTTCGTACTTGCTAGTCAATAGCTAGTATTCCAAAACCATTGTTTTCCCCTTTGATTAGTTGTGACTCGTATTATGAGTTGTCAACATTGACCACACATAGTGAAATTCTTTGGTCATGGTCAGTGACATATGCCTACTTTAGTTGGTCATTGTGCATGGTAGCCACACCCTACCAGTACTAATTGAATGTCTTTATACTTGTTAGTCTATAACGAGTATCCCTAAACCATTGTTTCCCCCTCTGACCATTTGTCACTCGTATTATGGGTTGTCAACGTTCACCACACATAGTGAAATTTGTAGGTCATGGGTAGCGACATATGCCTACTTTGGTTGGAAATTGTGCATGGTAGCCACATCGTGCCACTACTTATTGAAGGTATTTGTACTTGCTACTTGATAGCTAGTATTCGCAAACCATTGTCCCTCCCTTTGACCATTTGTGACTCGTACTATGACTTATCTACATCGACGACACATATTGAAATTATGGTCATGTGGTCATGTGTAAGTGACATATGCCGACTTTGGTTGGTCATTGTGCATGGTAGCCACACCACCCCACTACTTATTGGAGGTCTTTGTACTTGCTATTTGATGACTATTATTTCCAAACCATTGTTTTCCCCTGTGACCATTTGTGACTCGTATTTGGAGTTGTCAATGGTGAAATTCTCTGCTCATGGTCAATGACACATGCCTACTTTGGTTGGTCATTGTGCACGGTAGCCACACGGTGCCACTGCTTATTGAATATCTTTGTACTTGGTAGTCAATAACTAGTATTCCCAAACCATTGTTTCCCCCTCTGACCATTTGTGACTCATATTTTGAGCTTTCAACGTCGACCACACGTAGTGAAATTCTTTGGTCCTGGTCAGTGACGTATGCCTACTTTGGTTGGTCATTGTGTATGGTAGCCACACCGTGCCACTACTTCTTAAAGGTTGTTGTACTTGCTAGTAAATAACTAGTACTGCTAAATCATTGTTTTCCACTCTCACCATTTGTGACTTGTATTACGAGTTGTCAACATTGACCACACATGGTGAAAAACGTTTGGTCATGGTCACTGACATATGCCTACTTTGGTTGGTCATTGTGCATGGTAGCCACACCGTGCCACTACTACTTAAAATTTTCTGTACTTGGTAGTTGATAACTAGTACTCCCAGACCATGGTTTATCCCTCTGAACATTCGTGACTCGTATTATGAGTTGTCAACGTTGACCACTCGTACTGAAATTCTTTGGCCATGGTCAGTGACACATGCCTATTTGGTTGGTTATTGTGCATGGTAGCCACACCGTGCCACTATTTATTGAAGGTCTTTGTACTTTCCACTGAACGAATAGTATTCCAAACCCATTGTTTTCTCCTCCGACCATTTCTGACTCATATTATGAGTTTTCAACGTTGACCACACATGGTGAAATTCTTTGGACATCGTAAGTGACATATGCCTACTTTGGTTGGTCATTGTGCATGGTAGCCACACCATGCCACTACTTATAAAAGGTCTTTGTACTTTCTAGTCGATAACTAGTACTCGCAAACCATTCTTTCTCCCCTGACCATTTGTGAATCATATTACGATTTGTCAAAGTTGACCACGCATAGTGAAGTTCTTCGGCCATGGTCAGTGACATATGCCTACTTTGGTTGGTCATTGTGCATGGTAGCCACACCCTGCCACAACGTATTGAAGGTCTTTGTACTTTTTAGTCTATAACTAGTATTCCCAAACAATTGTTTCCTACTCTGACCATTTGTGCCTCGTATTATGGACTCACAACGTTCACCACACATTAAAATTCTTAGGTCATGGGCAGTGACATATGCCTACTTTGGTTGGTCATTGTGCATGGTAGCCACATCGTGCCACTACTGATTGAAGGTCCTTGTACTTGATAGTTGATAACTAGTGTTCCCAAACCATTGTCTCCCCCTTCGACCATTTGTGACTTGTATTATGAGTTATCAACGTTGACCACACAAAGTGAAATTCTTTGGTCATGGTCAGTGACATATGCCGACTTTGGTTGTTCATTGTGCATGGTAGCCAAACCGTCCCACTACTTCTTGAAGGTCTTTGTACTTGCTAGTCAATAACTATTATTCCAAAACCATTGGTTCCCCCTCTGACCATTTGTGACTCGTATTATGAGTTGTCAATATTGACCACACATAGTGAAATTATCTGCTCATGGTCAGTGACACATGCCTACTTTGGTTTGTCATTGTGCATAATAGCCACACCATGCCACTGCTTATTGAAGCTCTTTTTACTTGCTAGTCGATGACTTGTATTCCAAAACCATTGTTTCCCCCTCCGACCATTTGTGACTCATATTCTGAGTTGTCAATGTTGACCACACATGGTGATATTCTTTGGTCATGGTCACTGAAACATACCTTCTTTGGTTGGTCATTGTGTATGGTAGACACACCGTGCCACTACTATTTCAAGGTCTTTGTACTTGGTAGTCAACTACTAGTAGTCCCAGACCATTGTTTCCCCCTCTGACCCTTCGTGACTCGTATTGTGAGTTGTCAACGTTGACTACTGATACTGAAATTCTTCGGTCGTGGTCAGTGACACATGCCTATTTGGTTGGTAGTTGTGCATGGTAGCCACACCGTTCCACTACTTATTATAGCTTTTTTTATGTGCTAGTCAATAACAAGTATTCCCAAACCATTGTTTCCCCCTCCGACCATTTGTGACTCGTTTTATCAACTGTCAACGATGACCACAAATAGTTAAATTATTTTGTCATGTTCCGAGACATATGCCTACTTTGGTTGGTCATTTTGCATGGTAGCCATACGTTGTCACTACTCATTGAAGGTCTTTTTACTTGCTAGTCAATAACTAGTATTCCCAAAAAATCATTTCTCCCTTTGACCATTTGTGAGTCGTATTATGGATTGTCAACGTTCACCACACATAGTGAAAGTCTTAGGTCATGGGCAGTGACATATGCCTACTTTGGTTGGTCATTGTGCATGGTAGCCACATCGCGCCAGTATATACTGAAGGTCTTTGTACTTGCTAGTTGATAACTAGTTTTCCCAAACCATTTTTTCCCCCTTTGACAATTTGTGACTCATATTATGAGTTGTCAACATTGACCACACATATTGAAATTCTTTTGTCATGGTCGTTGACATATGCCTACTTGGTTGGTCTTTGTGCATGGTAGCTACACCGTGCCAGTACTTATTGAAGGTCTTCGTACTTGCTAGTCAATAACTAGTATTCGCAAACCATTGTTTCCCCCCTCTCACCATTTGTGACTAGTATGATGAGTTGTCAATGTTGACCACCCTTAGTGAAATTTTCTGGTCATGGTCAGTGACATATGCCTACTTTGGTTGGTCATTGTGCATGGTAGAAACACCGTGCCACTACTTATTGAGGATATTTGTACTTGCTTGTTGATAAGTAGTATTCCCAGACCATTGTTTCCCCCACTGACCATTTGTGACTCCTATTATAAGTTTTCAACGTTGACCACACATAGTGAAATTCTTTGGTTATAATCAGTGACATATGCCTACTTTGGTTGGTCATTGTGCCTGGTAGCCACACCGTGCCACTAATAAAAGGTCTTTGTACTTTCTAGACAATAACTAGCATTCGCACACCATTGTGTCCCCCTCTGACCATTTGTGAATCGTATTATGTGTCGTCAAAGTTGACCATGCATAGTGAAATTCTGTGGCCATGGTTAGTGACACATGCCTACTTTGGTTGGTCATTGTGCATGGTAACCACACCCTGCCAGTACAAATTCAAGGTCTTATTACTTGTTAGTCTATAACTAGTATTCCCAAACTATTGTTTCCCCCTCTGACCATTTGTGACTCGCATTATGGATTGCAGTGACATATGCCTACTTTGGTTGGTTATTGTGCATGGTAGTCACATCTTGCCACTACTTATTGAAGGAATTTGTACTTGCTAGTTGATAAATAGCATTCCCAAACCATTTTTCCCCCTCTGACCAGTTTTGATTCGTATTAGAAGTTGTCCACGTTAACCACACATAGCGAAATTCTCTGCTCATTGTCAGTGACACGTGCCTACTTTAGTTGGTCATTGTTCATGGTAGCCACACCGTGCCACTGCTTATTAAGGGTCTTTGTACTTGCTAGTCAATAACTAGGATTTAAAATTTAAAAAAAAAGTCCACCCTCCTACCATTTGTGACTCGTATTATGATTTGTCAACACTGACCACACATAGTGAAAATCTTTGGTCATTGTCAGTTACATATGCCTACTTTGGTTGGTCAATCTAAATGGTAGCCACACCGTGCCACTACTTATTGAAGGTCTTTTACTTGCTATTCAATGCCTAGTATTCCAAAGCCATTGTTTCCCCCTCTGACCATTTGTGACTCACATCATGAGTTGTCAACGTTGGCCACACATGGTGAAATTCTTTGGTCATGGTCAGTGACAAATGCCTACTTCGGTTGGTCTTTGTGCATGGTGGCCACACCGAGCCAGTACTTATTAAAGGTCTTCGTAGTTGTTAGTCAATAACTCGTATTCCCAAACCGTTTTTCCCCTCCCTCTAACTATTTGTGCCTCGTATTATGAGTTGTCAACGTTGACCACACTAAGTGAAATTTTCTGGTCATGGTTAGTGACATATGGCTACTTTGGTTGGTCATTGTGCATGGTAGCAACACCCTGCGACTACTTATTGAGGGTTTTTGTACTTGCTAGTCGATAAGTAGTATTCCCAGGTCATTGTTTCCCCCGCTGACCATGTGTGACTCCTATTAAGTTGTCAACGTTGACCACACATAGTGAAATTATTTGGTCATAATCAGTGACATATGCCTACTTTGGTTGGTCATTGTGCACGTTAGCCACACCGTGCCACTACTTGTAAAAGGTCTTTGTACTTTCTCGTCAAAAACTAGCTTTCGCACACCATTGTTTCCCCCTCTGACAATTTATGAAACGTATTATGAGTTGTCAAAGTTGACCACGCATACTCAAATTCTTTGGCCATGGTCAGTGACATATGCCTACTTTGGTTGGTCATTGTGCATGGTAGCCACACCCTACCAGTACTAATTGAAGGCCTTTGTACTTGTTGGTCTATAACTAGTATTCCCAAACCCTTGTTCCCCCCTCTGACCATTTGTGACTCATATAATGGGTTGTGAACTTTCACAACACATAGTGAAATTCTTATGTCATGAGCAGTGACATATGCCTACTTTGGTTGGTCATTGTTCATGGTAGCTAGATCGTGCAAATACTTATTGAAGGTCTTTGTACTTGCTAGTTGATAACTAGCATTCCCAAACCATTGTTCCCCCCTCTGGCCAGTTGTGACTCGTATCAGGAGTTTTCAACGTTGACCACACATAGTGAAATTCTCTGCTCATGTTCAGTGACATATGCCTACTTTGGTTGTTCATTGTGCATGATACCTACACCGTGCCACTGCTTATTCAGGGTCTTTGTACTTGCTAGTCAATAAATAGTATTCCAAAACCATTTTTTCCCCCTCTGACCATTTGCGACTCGTATTATGAGTTGTCAACACTGACCACACATAGTGAAATTCTTTCGTCATGGTCAGTTTCATATGCCTACTTTGGTTGGTCATTCTGCATGGTAGCCACACCGTGGGACTACTTATTGAAGGTCTTTTACATGCTTTTCAATGCCTAGTATTCCAAAGCTATTTTTTCCCCCTCTGACCATTTGTGACTCATATTATGAGTTGTCAACGTTGACCACACATAGTGAAATTCTTTGGTCATGATCAGTGACATATGCCTACTTTGGTTAGTCTTTGTGCATGGTAGCCACACTGTGCCAGAACCTATTAAAGGTCTTCGTACTTGCGTGTCAATAACTAATATTTCCAAACCATTGTTTCCCCCCTCTCATCATTTGTGACTCGTATTATGAGTTGTCAATGTTGACCGCACTTAATGAAATTCTTTGGTCATGGTCAGTTACATATGCCTACTTTGGTTGGTCATAATGCATGGTATCCAGATCGTGCCACTACTTATTGAAGGTCTTTGTACTTGCTAGTTGATAACTAGCATTCCCAAACCATTGTTTCCCCCTCTGACCAGTTGTGACTCGTATCAGGAGTTGTCAACGTTGACCACACATAGTGAAATTCTCTGCTCATGGTCAGTGACATATGCTTACATTGGTTGGTCATTGTGCATGGTAACCACACCATGCCACTGCTTGTTGAAGCTCTTTGTAGTTGCTAATCAATAACTAGTATACCCAAACCATTGTTTCCCCCTCCAAAAATTTGTGACTCGTATTATGAGCTGTCAACTTTGACCACACATAGTGAAATTCTTTGGTCATGGTCAGTTACACATGCCTACTTTGGTTGGTCATTGTGCATGGTAGCCACACCGTGCCACTACTAATCTTAAGGTCTTTGTACTTGTTAGTCGATGACTAGTATTCCCAAGACAACTGGAGCAAGGCCAAGAAAACTGGAGCAAGGCCAAGACGACTGGAGCAAGGCCTTTAGAAAGTTGGAGAAAGCTCAATACAACTGGAGCAAGGCCAAGACAACTGGAGCAAGTCCAAGACAACTCGAGCAAGCCTTAGACAACTGGGGCAGGCCTAAGACAACAGGATTAAGCCTAAGACAACTGGAGCAAGGCCAAGACAACTGGAGCAAGTCCAAGACAACTCGAGCAAGCCTTAGACAACTGGGGCAGGCCTAAGACAACAGGATTAAGCCTAAGACAACTGGAGCAAGGCCAAGAAAACTGGAGCAAGGCTAAGACAACTCGACCAAACCCAAGACAACTGGAGCAAGCCCAAGAAAACTGGAGCAAGGCCAAGACAACTGGAGAAAGCCTAAGACACCTGGAGCAACGCCAACACAACTGGAGCAAAGACAAGACAACTGGAGCAAGTCCAAGACAACTGGAGCAAGACCAAGAAAACTGGAGCAAGCCCAAGACAACTGGAGCAAGCCCACGACAACTAGAGCAAGGCCAACACAACTGGAGAAAGCCCAAGACAACTGGAGCAAGCCCAAGACAACTAGAGCAAGCCCAAAACAACTGGAGCAGGCCAAAGACAACTGGAGCAAGGCCAAGACAACTGGAGCAAAGCCAAGACAACTGGAGCAGCCTCAAGGCAAAAGGAACAAGGCCAAGACAACTGGAGCAAGGCCAAGACAAGACGAGCAAGGCCAAGACAACTGGAGCAATGCCAAGACAGCTGCAGCAAGCCCAAGACAACTAAAGCAAGACAAAGACAACTGGAGCAATGCCAAGAAAACTCGAGCAAGTCCAAGACAACTGGAGCAAGCCCAAGACAACAGGAGCAAGCCCAAGACAACTGGAGCAAGCCCAAGACAACTGGAACAAGGCCAAGACAACTAGAGCGAGCCCAAGACAACTGGAGCAGACCCAAGACAACTGGAGCAAGGCCAAGACAACTGGAGCGAGGCCAAGACAACTGGAGCAAGGCACAGACACCTGGAGCAAGGCCAAGGAAGCTGGAGCAAGCCCAAGACAACTGGAGCAATGCCAAGACAACTGGAGCAAGCCCAAAAAGACTGGAGAAAGCCCAAAACAGCTGGAGCAAGCGGAAGAAACCTGGAGCAAGGCCAAGACACCTGGAGCAAGCCCAAGACAATTGAAGCAAGCCTAAGACAACTGGAGCAAGGCCAAGACAACTAGAGCAAGTCCAAGACAACTGGAGCAAGCCCAAAACATCTGGAGCAAGCCCAAGACACCAGGGGCAAGCCTAAGACAACTGGAACAAGGCCGAGACAACTGGAGCGAGCCCAAGACAAGTGGAGCAAGCCCAAGAAACTGGAGCAGGCCCAAGAAAACTGGAGCAAGGCCAAGACAACTGGAGCAAACCCAAGACACCTGGAGCAAGCTCAAAACAACTAAAGCAAGGCCAAGACAACTGGAGCAAGGTCAAGACAACTGGATAGGGCCATAGACAACTAAAGCAAGACAAAGACAACTGGAGCAACGCCAAGACAACTGGAGCAAGCCCAAGACCACTGGAGCAGGCCGAAGACAACTGAAGCAAGGCCAAGCCAACTGGAGCAAGGCCACAAAAACTGAAGCAAGGCCAAGACAACTGCGGCAATGCCAAGACATCTGGTGCAAGCCCAAGACAACTGGAGCAAGGCCAAGACAACTGGAGCGAGACCAAGACAACTGGAGCAATCCCAAGACAACTGGGGCAAGCCAAAGCCAACTGAAGAAATCCCAAGACAACTGTAGCAAGCCCAAGACAACTGGAGCAAGTCCAAGACAACTGGAACAAGCCCAAGACAACTTTAGAAAGCCCAAGACAACTGGAGCAAGCCGAAGACAACTGGAGCAAGCCAAGACAACTGGAGCAAGGCTAAGAAAACTGGAGCAAGCCCAAGACAACTGGAGCAAGCCCAAGACAACTCGAGCAAGGCCAACACAACTGGAGCAAGCCCAAGACAACTGGAGGAAATCCAAGACAACTGCAGCAATCCCAAGACAACTGGAGCAGGCCAAAGACAACTGGGGCAAGGCCAAGACAACTCGAGCAAAGCCAAGATAACAGGACAAAGCCCAAGAAAACTGGAGGAGGCTCAAGATAACAGGAACAAGGCCAAGACAACTGGAGCAAGCCCAAGACAACTGGAGCAAGCTAAAGACAACTGGAGCAAGCCCAAGAAAACTGGAGGAGGCTCAAGATAACAGGAACAAGGCCAAGACAACTGGAGCAAGCCCAAGACAACTGGAGCAAGCTAAAGACAACTGGAGCAAGCCCAAGACAACTGATGCAAGTCCAAGACAACTGGAGCAAGTCCAGGACAACTGGGGCAAGCCCAAGACAACTGGAGCAAGCCGAAGAAAACTGGAGAAAGCGCAAGACAACTGGAGAAGGCCCAGGATAACTGGAGCAAGTCCAGGACAACTGGGGCAAGCCCAAGACAACTGGAGCAAGCCGAAGAAAACTGGAGAAAGCGCAAGACAACTGGAGAAGGCCCAGGATAACTGGAGCAAGGCCAAGACACTGGAGCAAGGTTAAAACAACTGGAGCAAGCCCAGGACAACTGGAGCAGGCCCAAGACAGCTGGAGCAAGGCCAAGACAACTGGAGCAAAACCAAGACAACTGGAGCAAGTCCAAGACAGCTAGAGCAAGCCCAAGACAACTGGAGCAAGGTCAAGACAACTGGAGCAAGCCCAAGACAACTGGGGCAAGCCCAAGACAACTGAAGAAAGCCTAAGACAATTGGAGCAAGGCCAAGACACCTGGAGCGAGCCCAAGAAAACTGGAACAAGCCCAAGACCACTTGAGCAAGCCCAAGAAAACTGGAGCAAGGCCAAGAGAACTGGAGCAAGCCCAAGACACCTGGAGCAAGCCCAAAATAACTGGAACAAGGCCAATACAACTGGAGCAAGGCCAAGAAAACTGGAGCAAGGCCAAGACAACTGGAGTAATCCCAAGACAATTGCAGCAAGTCCAAGACAGCAGGAGCAAGGCTAAGACAACTTCAGCAAGCCAAAGAAACTGGGAGCAATGCCAAGACACCTGGAGCAAGCCCAAGACAACTGGAGCAAGCCTTGTACAACTGGAGCAAGACCAAGACAACTGGAGCAAGGCCAAGAGAATTGGAGCAAGCCCAAGACAACTGAAGCAAGCCAAGACAACCGGAGCAAGTCCAAGACAACTGGAGCAAGCCCAATACAACTGGAGCAAGGCAAATACAACTGGAGCAAGCCCAAGACAACTGGAACAAGCCAAAGAAGATTGGATCAAGCCCAAGACAACTGCAGCAAGCCCAACACAACTGGAGCAAGGCCAATACAACTGTAGCAAGCCCAAGACAACTGGAGCAAGCCAAAGATTGTTGGAGCAAGCCCAAGACATTTGGAGCAAGGCCAGGACAACTGGAACAAGGCCAGGACAGCTGGAGCAAGCCCAAGACAACTGGAGCAAGAACAAGATAACTGGAGCAAGCCCAAGAGAACTGGAGAAATCCCAAGACACTTAGGGCAAGCCCAGGACAACTGGAGCAAGCCTAAGAGAACCAGAGCAAGGCCAAGAAAGCTCGAGAAAGCTCAAGAAAACTGTAGCAGGCCCAAGACAACTGGAGCAAACCCAAGAAAACTGGAGCAAGGCCAGACAACTGAAGCAATTCCAAGAAAACTGGAGCAAGCCCAAGACAGGTGGAGCAAGCCCAAGACAAATGGAGCAATTCCAAGACAGCTGGATCAAGGCCAAGACAACTGGAGCAAGCCCAAGACAACTGGAGCAAGCCCAAGATAACTGGAGCAAGGTCAATACAAGTGGAGCAAGGCCAAGAAAACTGGAGCAAGCCCAAGATGACAGGAGTTAGCTCAAGACAACTGGAGCAAGCCAAAGACAACTGGAGCAAGGCCGAGACCACTGGAGCAAGGCCAAGACAACTGGAGTAAGCCCAAGACAACTAGAGCAAGCCCAAGACAACTGTGGAAAGCCCAAGACAACTGAAGAAAGCCTAAGACAACTGGAGCAAGTCCAAGCCAACTGGAGCAAGCCCAAGAAAACTGGAGCAAGCCCAAGACAACTGGAGCAAGCCCAAGAAAACTGGAGCAATACCAAGAGAACCGGAGCAAGCCCAAGACACCTGGAGCAAGCCCAGAACAATTGGGGCAAGGCCAAGACAACTGGAGGAAGGCCAAGACAACTGGAACAAGCCCAAGACAACTGGAGCAAGTCCAAGACAACTGGAGAAATTCCAAGACAGCTGAAGCAAGGCTACGACAACTGGAGGCGACCAAAGACAACTGGAGCAAGCCAAAGATTACTGGAGCAAGGCAAAGACAATTGGAGCAAGCCCAAGACAACTAAAGCAAGCCTGATGCATCTCGAGCAAGGCCAAGACAACTGGAGCAAGGCCAAGACATCTGGAGCAAGCCCAAGACAAGTGGACCAAGCCCAAGACAACTCGAGCAAGCCCAAGACACCTGGAGCAAGGCAAAGTTAACTGGAGCAAGCCTAAGACAACTGGAGCAAGGCCAAGACAACTAGAGCAAGCCCAAGACAACTGGAGAAAGTCCAAGACAACTGGAGCAAACCCGCAAAAACTGGAGCAAGGCCAATAGAACTGCAGCAAGCCCAAGACACCTAGAGCAAGCCCAAAACAACTGGAGCAAGGCCAAGACAACTGGAGCAAGGCCAAGACAACTGGACCAAGGCCAAGATAACTGGAGCAAGCCCAAGACAGCTCGAGCGAGCCCAAAACAACTGGACCAAGGCCAAGTCAACAGGAGAAATTCCCAGGCATTACCAGGCATCGTCCAGGCATTGCCCAGGCATTGCCAAGCATTACCAGGCATTGCCTAGGCATTGTCCAGGCATTGCCAAGCATTTCCAGGCATTGCCTAGGCATTTTCAGGCATTGCCAAGGCATAGCCACGCATTGTGAGGCATTGCCAGGCATTGCCCAAGCATTGCCAGGCATCGCCAGGCATTGCCCAGGCATTGCCAGGCATTGCCTAGGCATTGCCAGGCACAGCCAGGCATTATCCAAGCATTGCCAGGCATTGCCTATGCATTGCCAGGCATTGCCCAGGCATTGCCAGGCATTGCCCAGGCATTTCTAGGCATTGCCCAGGCATTGCCAAGCATTGCCAGGCAATGCCCAGGCATTGCCAGGCATTGCCCAGGCATTGCCTGGCATTGCCCAGGCATTGCTAGGCATTGCTAGGCATTGCCAGGCATTGCCCAGGCATTTCCAGGCATTGCATAGGCATTGCCTGGCATTGCATAGGCATTTCCCAGGAATTGCCAGGCATTGCCCGAGAATTTCCAGGCATTGCCAAGGCATTGCTAGGTATTGTCTAAGCATTTCTAGGCATTGCCCATGCATTGCCAGGCATTGCTAGGAATTGCCCAGGCATTGCCAGCATTGCCCAGGAATTGTTAGGCATTGCGAGGCATTTCTTAAGCATTGCCAGGCATTGCCCATGCATTGCCAGGCATTGCTAGGAATTGCCCAGGCATTGCCAGCATTGCCCAGGAATTGTTAGGCATTGCGAGGCATTTCTTAAGCATTGCCAGGCATTGCCCATGCATTGCCAGGCATTGCCTATAAATTATCAGGCATTCCTAGGCATTATCCAGGCATTTCCAGGCATTGCCAGGCATTTTCCAAGCATTGCCAAGCTTTGCCAAGCAATGCCAAGCATTACTCAGGCATTACCACGCATTGCGAGCCATTGTCCAGGCATTGCCCAGGCATTGCGAGGCATTGCTAGGCATTGCCTAGGCATTGTCCAAGCGTTGCCAAGCATTTCCAGGCATTGTGAGGCATTGCCCAGGCATTGCAAGCCATTACCCAGGCATTGCCACGCATTCCCAGGCATTTCCTGGCATTTCCCAGGCATTGCCAGACATTGCCTAGGCATTGCCCAGGCATTTCCAAGCATTGCCAGGCATTACAAGGCATTGCAAGGCATTGGCCAGGCACTACCAGGCATTGCGCAGGCATGCCATGCATTACCCTGGCATTGCCAGGCATTGCCAAAAATTGTTCAGGCATTGCCATGCAATGCCTAGGCATTGCCAGGCATTGCCGGGCATTGCCAGGCATTGTCCAAGCACTGCCATGCATTTTCCATGAATTGCCAGGCATTGCCAGGCGTTGCCCGGGTATTGCCAGGCATTGCCGGGCATTGCCCAGGCATTGCCAGGCATTGCCCAGGCATTGCCAGGCATTGCCCAGGCGTTGCCAGGCATTTCCCAGGCATTGCCAGGCATTGCCAAGCATTGCCCTGGTATTGCCAGACATTGCCAGGCATTGCCCAGGCATTACCAGGCATTGCGAGGCATTTTCAGGCATTGTCCAGGAATTACCAGGCATAGTCTAGGCATTGCCAGGCATTGCCAGGCATTCCCAGGCATTGCCTATGCATTGCCAGGCATTGCCTAGGCATTGCCAGGCATTGTCCAGGCATTTCCAGGCATTGCCTAGGCATTGCCAGGCATTGCTAGGCAATGCCCAGGCATTGCCCAGGCATTGCCCAGGCATTGCCCAGGCATTGCTAGGCATTGCTATGCATTGCCAGGCATTGTCCAGGCATTGACAGGCATTTCCAGGCATTGCCAGGCATTTCCAGGCATTGCATAGGCATTTCCAGGCATTGCCCAGGCATTGCCAGGCATTGCCGGAGAATTGCCAGGCATTGCCTAGGCATTGCCAGGTATTGTCCAAGCATTTCCAGGCATTGCCCATGCATTGCCAGGCATTGCTAGGAATTGCCCAGGCATTGCCAGCATTGCCGAGGCATTGCCAGGTATTGTCCAAGCATTTCCAGGCATTGCCCATGCATTGCCAGGCATTGCTAGGAATTGCCCAGGCATTGCCAGCATTGCCGAGGCATTGTCAGGCATTGGGAGGCATTGCTTAAGCATTTTCAGGCATTGCCAGGCATTGCCCATCCATTGCCAGGCATTGCCAATGAATTGCCAGGCAGTCCCAGGCATTATCCAGGCAGTGCCAGGCATTGCCCAAGCATTGCCAGGCATTGCCCATCCATTGCCAGGCATTGCCAATGAATTGCCAGGCAGTCCCAGGCATTATCCAGGCAGTGCCAGGCATTGCCCAAGCATTGCCAAGCTTTGCCAAGCAATGCCAAGCATTACCCAGGCATTACCCAGGCATTACCACGCATTGCGAGCCATTGCCCGGGCATTGAGAGGCATTGCTAAGCATTGCCTAGGCATTGTCCAAGCATTGCCAAGCATTTCCAGGCATTGCACGGCATTTCCCAGGCATTGCGCGCCATTGCCCAGGCATTGCCACACATTCCCAGGCATTTCCTGGCATTGTCCAGGCATTTCCAGACTTGCCTAGGCATTATCTGTCAGAAACCGGCCCCCGGGTGGAGGCAATTCCAACATGGCCTGACTGGCCTTCTACGTTCACGGCTATGTTTTGTGCGGGGTTCTGAGTGTAAGCGTGAGCTTTCTGGTCGCCTCACGCTATGTTTCTGGGAGTTGAAGGCATTTGCCAGAAAGTCACTTTTGCAAAGGGAAGAACGCGATTTTGCATTAATCTTTGAACATGGACATGATCTGAACATTTGTAGGACTAGTCATAAGCTCTCCAACGCACCAAACTGTGCGCGATTCGGATAACCGTAGCTCCCGCTACGTCAGTCGAAGCGCAGCACCCCAAACCAGCCGCTCACTCGGCGGCGCGCACCACGTCGCCCGCCGAGGCGCCTTTACACATCAAGGACCCATCAAAACGCCATTCCGGAGGCGCAGATGTCCCTACACATAGTGGCGGCATCCCTCGCGCCTTTGGGGTCTGTTTCAATGAGTTAATCATCGACTTTGGTGATGGGGATTGATGTGGGTCGAAACCTGTTCGCGGACCTCCAGTCATAATTTTGACCAAGTCCCCGAGTAACAAACTGTACTACTGAGTTCCGGACTCCGAGCCAGGATTTTGGCTAAGTCCCTCAGTAACAAACTGCACTCCTGAAATCCGGCGGATCATCCACCAGACGCCTCGGCACACCTTCCGGAGCAAAATCCCCAGATGGAATTTTGTTACTTGTTCCGGTCGATAATTCACCGGAAGTCGAACCGCGGCCGGCTCCCAGAACCGCCGCGCACACCCCAACTTTGGAAGCCCATATCTCCCTCGTTTCTAGTCCGATTCCAGTGAAACAACTTCCACCGGATTCAAAAACTCGTCAACTTTCAGGTACAATCCTCCATTTCAGGATCCGAGCAATCATCGAGTCGCCAGATTCGTCGACGAGGAATTTTCTCTCTCTGGCGGCTCGTTGGCGCCTCCCGGCGCCGCACTTGTGCATGCAGAGGGGCAAATCTACAACATTATCCAGGCATTTCCAAGTATTGCCAGGCATTACAAGGCATTGCAAGGCATTGGCCAGGCATTACCAAGCATTGCACAGGCATGCCATGCATTGCCCAGGCATTGCCAGGCACTGCCAGAAATTTTTCAGGCATTGCTAGGCAATGCCTAGGCTTTGCCGGGCATTGCCAGGTATTGCCAGGCATTGTCCAAGCACTGCCATGCATCTCCCATGAATTTCCACGCATTGCCAGGCATTGCCCGGGCATTGCTAGGCATTGCCGGGCATTGCCAGGCATTGTCCAGGAATTGCGAGACATTGCCCAGGCATTGCCACGCATTGCCCAGGCATTGCAAGGAATTTCCAAGAATTGCCTAGGCATTTCCAGGAATTGCCAAGCATTGCCAGGCACTGCCAGGCATTGCCCAGGTATTGCCAGGCATTGCCAGGCATTGTCCAGGCATTGCCAGGCATTGCGAAGCATTGCCAGGCATTGCCCAGGCATTACCAAGCATAGTCTGGGCATTGCCTAGGCATTGCCAGGCATTCCCATGCATTGCCTAGGCATCGTCCAGGCATTGTCAGGCATTGCCCAAGCATTTCAAGGCATTGTCCAGGCATTGCCTTGCATTACCAGGCATTGCCAGGCATTGCCCAGGCATTGCCAAGCATTGCCAGGCATTGCCCAGGCATTGCCAGGCATTGCGAGGCATTGTCCACGCATTGCCAGGCATTGCGTATGCATTGCCAGGCATTGCCCATGCATTGCCAAGCATTGCCAGGCATTGTCCTGGCATTGCCAGGCATTGCCAGGCATTGCCAGGCATTGCCCATGCATTGTCCAGGCATTGCCAGGCATTGCTAGGCATTGCCAGGAATTGCCCAGGCATTGCCAGCCATTTCTAGGCATTGCCAGGCATTACACAGGCATTGCCCAAGCATTGCTAGGCATCTCCAGGCATTGCCTAGGCATTGTCAGGCATTGCATAGGCATTTCCAGGCATTGCGAGGCGTTGCAAAGGCATTTCCATGCATTGCCCGGGAATTGCCAGGCATTGCCTAGGCATTGCCATGCATTGCCAGGCATTGCCCATGCATTGCCAGGCATTGCCAGGCATTGCCTAGGCATTGTCCAGGCATTGCCAAGCATTGCCTAGGCACTGCTAGGCATTGCCTAGGCATTGTCCAGGCATTGACAGGCCTTGCCCAGGCATTGCCAGGCCTTGCCCAGGCATTTCCATGCATTGCCAGGCAATGCCTAAGCATTGCCCGGCATTGTCACGCATTGTCCAAGCATTTCCAGGCATTGTCCAAGCATTGCGAGGCATTGCCCATGCATTGCCAGGCATTCCCAGGAATTACCCAGGCATTGCCAAGCATTTTCCATGCATTTGTAGGCATTGCCCAGGCATTGCCTTGCCTAGGCATTGTCCAAGCATTGCCAGGCATTGCCTAGGCATTGCCAGGCATTGCCTAGGCATTGCCTAGGCATTGCCACGCATTGCCAAGCATTGCCAGGCATTGCCTAGGCATTGCCAAGCATTGCCAGGCATTGCCTAGGCATTGCCAGGCATTGCCTAGGCATTGCCTAGGCATTGCCACGCATTGCCAAGCATTGCCAGGCATTGCCTAGGCATTGCCAAGCATTGCCAGGAATTGCCAAGGCATTGCCAGGCATTGCGAGGCATTGTCCAGGCGTTGCCAGGCATTGCGTGTGCATTGCCAGGCATTTCCCAGGCATTGCCAGGCATTGTCCACGCCTTTCCAGGAATTGCCACGCAATGCCCAGCCATTGCGAGGTATTGCCAGGCATTGCTCAGGCATTGCCAGGCATTGCCAAGGCATTGCCAGGCATTGGTAGGCATTGCCAGGCACTGCCCAGGCATTGCCAGCCATTTCCAAGCATTGTCGAGGCGTTGCCAGGCATTGCATAGGAATTGCCCAGGCATTGCTAGGCATTTCCAGGCATTGCTTAGGCATTGCAAGGCATTGCATAGGCATTGCCAGGCATTGCCATGCATTGCCAGGCATTGCCGGAGAATTGCCAGGCATTGCCTAAGCATTGCCAGGCATTGTCCAAGCATTGCCATACATTGCCCATGCATTACCAGGCATTGCTAGGAATTTCCTAGGCATTGCCAGGCATTGCCCATCCATTGGTAGGCATTGCCAAGCATTGCCTAGGCATTACCCAGGCATTGCCAGGCATTACCCAGGCATTGCCCGGCATTGCCCAGGAATTGCCAGGCATTATATAGGCATTGCACGGCATTGCCATGCATTTCCAGGCATTGCTATGCATTGCTCGGCATTGCCCAGACATTGCCACGCATTGCCGAGGCATTACCAGGCATTATCCAGGCATTGCCTAGGAATTACCCAGGCCTTGCCAGGATTGCCCAAGCACTGCCAAGCATGGCCAGGCATTGCGAGGCATTGCCAGGCATTGACAGGCATTGCCTAGGCATTTTCAGCCATTGCTTGGCATTGCCCAGGCATTGCCAAGCATTGCCAGGCATTTCTTGGCATTGCCAGGCATTATCCTGGCATTGTCCACGCATTTCCAGGCATTGCCCAGGCATTTCCAGGCATTGCCAAGCATTGCCAGGCATTTCACAGGCATTGCCAGGCATTGCCAAGCACTGCCTAAGCATTGCTAGGCATTGCAAGGCATAGCGAGGCATTGCCAGCCATTGCCCAGGCATTGCCAGGCATTGTCAGGAATTGCCTAGGCATTGCCAGGCATTGCCAAAGAATTGCCAGGCATTTCCCAAGCACTACCCAGCCATTGCCAGCCATTTTCCAGCCATTGCCAGGCATGGCTAGGCATTGCCAGGCATTTTCAGGCATTGCCAAGCATTTACAGGCATTGCTTAGGCATTATGAGCCATTGTCAATAATTGTTAGGCATTGCCTGGCATTGCCCAGGCATTGCCCAGGCAGTGCTGGACATTGCCAGGCATTTCCCAGGCATTGTCGAGGTATTGGTACGCATTGCCCAGGCATTTCCAGGCATTGCCATGCATTGCACAGGCATTTCCAGGCATTGCCTAGGTATTGCTAGGCATTGCAAGGCATAGCAAGGCATTGCCAGGGATTGCCTAGGCATTGCCATGCATTGTCAGGCATTGCCTAGGCAATGCAAGGCATTGCCAGGCATTGCAAAGCATTGCCGAAGCATTGCCAGGCATTGTCCAAGCATTACCCAGGCATTGTCCAGGGATTGCGAGGCATTGCCCAGGCATTGCCCAGGCATTGCCTAGGGAACGCCAGGCATTGCCCAGGCATTGCTAGGCATTGCCAAGCATTGTCCCGGCATTGCCAGGCATTGCCCACGCATTGCAAGGCATTGCCGAGGCATCTAGGCATAAACAAGCATTTCTAGGTATTGCCACGCATTGCCCAGGCATTGCTAGGCATTGCCATGCATTGCCAGGCATTGTCCAGGCATTACCAAGCATTGTCCATGAATTGCCAGGCATTTTGAGGCATTGCCTAGGCATTGCCAGGCATTGCCAAGCATTGCCTGGCATTCTCGAGGCATTGCCAGGCATTGCCATGCATTGCCAGGCATTGCCTAGACATTGCCTAGGCATTGCAAGGCATTGCCCAGGCATTGCCATGCATTGCCAGGCATTGCGAGGCATTGTCTAGGCATTGCCATGCATTGTCTGCGTATTGCCAGGCATTTCCCGGTATTGCCCAGGCATTGCCAGGCATTGCTTAGGCATTATCCAGGCATTGCAAGGCATTTCCAGGCATTGCCTAGGCATTGCCAGGCACTGTCAGGCATTGCCAGGCATTGCCAGGCATTTTCAAGCATTGCCCAGGCATTTCCAAGCATTGCCAGGAACTGCCAGGCATTGCCCAGGCATTGCCAAGCATTGCCCAGGTATTACAAAGCATTGTCAGGCGTTGCCTAGACAGCCAGGCATTTCCAAGCATTGCCAGGCATTGCTAGGCTTTGCCTAGCATTGCCCTATCATTGCCAGGCATTTTCCAGGCATTGCTAGGAATTGCCTACGCATTGCGACGCATCGCACGGGCATTGTCCAGGCATTGCTGAGGCATTGTCCAGGCATTGCCAGGCATTGCCAAGCATTGCCAGGGCATTGCGAGGCATTGCTAATCATTCTCTAGGCATTGTCCAGCCATTGTCAGGCATTATCAGGCATTGCCAAGCATTGCCCAGGCATTTCCATGCATCTCTTAGGCATTGCCAGGCATTCCCAGGCATAACCTAAGCATAGTCTAGGCATTGCCATGCATTGCCGAGGCATTGCCAGGCATTGCAAGGCATTGTCCAAGTATTTCCAGGCATTTTCCACGCATTTTCAGGCATTTCCTAGGCATTGCAAGGCATTGCCAGGCATTGCCTAGGCATCGCCAGGCATTGTAAGGCCTTGTCCAGGCATTGCCAGGCATTGCCCATGCATTGCCAAACACAGTCCAAGCATTGCCAGGCATTGCGAGGCATTGTCCGGGCATTGCCAGGCATAGGCAGGCATTGGAAGGCGTTGTCAGGCATTGCCAGGCATTGCCAGGCATTGCCCATGCATTGCCAAACACAGCCCAAGCATTGCCAGGCATTGCCTAGGCATCGCCAGGCATTGTAAGGCCTTGTCCAGGCATTGCCAGGCATTGCCCATGCATTGCCAAACACAGTCCAAGCATTGCCAGGCATTGCGAGGCATTGTCCGGGCATTGCCAGGCATAGGCAGGCATTGGAAGGCGTTGTCAGGCATTGCCAGGCATTGCTAGGCATTGTATAGGCATTGCAAGGCATTGTCCAAGCATTGTTAGGCATTGCTCAGGCATAGCCAGGCATTGCTCAGGCATTGCCAAGCATTTCCAGGCATTGCCATGCATTGCCAGGCATTGTCCACGCATTGCCAAGGCATTGCCAAACATTGCCCAGGAGTTTCCAGGCATTGCTAGTCATTACCTAGGCATTGTCAGGCATTACCAAGGCATTGCCAGGCATTGCCCAAGCATTGTGTGGCATTACAAGGCATTGCCCATGCATTGTCAGGCACTGTCCAGGTATTGCCAGGCATTGTCCAGTCATTCCCCAGGCATTGCTAGGCATCGCCAAGCATTGCCCAGGCATTGCCATGCATTGCTAGGCATTGCCCAGGCATTGTCAGGCACTGTCCAGGTATTGCCAGGCATTGTCCAGTCATTCCCCAGGCATTGCTAGGCATCGCCAAGCATTGCCCAGGCATTGCCATGCATTGCTAGGCATTGCCCAGGCATTGCCAGGCACTGTCCAGGCATTGTTAGGCATTGCCAGGCATTGCCAGGCATTGTCCAGGCATTGCCATGCATTGCCAGGCATTACCAGGCATTGCCAAGCATTGCCCACGCATTGCGAGGAATTGCCAGGCGTTGCCTAGGATTACCAGGGCATTGCTAGGCATTACCAGGCATTTCCTGTCATTGTCCAGGTATTGCCAGGCATTGTCGAGGCATTGCCAGGCATTGCCAGGTATTGCCAAAGCATTACCCACGCATTGCGAGGCATTGCCCGGGTAGTGCCCAGGCATTTCCCAGGCATTGCCCAGGCATTACCAGGCATTGCCAGGCATTGCCCAGGCATTTCTAGGCATTGTCATGCATTGCTTAGGCATTGTCCAGGCATTGCCAGGCATTGTCAGGCATTGCCAGGCATTGCCATGCATTATCCAGGCATTGCCAGGCATTGCCCAGGCATTTCTAGGCATTGTCATGCATTGCTTAGGCATTGTCCAGGCATTGCCAGGCATTGTCAGGCATTGCCAGGCATTGCCATGCATTATCCAGGCATTGCCAGGCATTGCTGGCATTGCCTATGCATTGTCCAAGCATTGTCAGGCGTTGCCCAGGCATTGCCAGGCAATGCTAGGCATTGTCCAGGTATTGTTAGGAATTACCCAGGCATTTCCAGGCATTGCCCTAGCATTTCCAGGCATTGCCAGGCATTGTCCAGGCATTTCCAGGCATTGCCAAGCATTGCCAGGCATTGCGAAGCATTGCCAGAGTTGTGCCATTGCCATAGTTATACCAGAGTTGTGCCAAAGTTGTGTCAAAGTTGTGCCAGAGTTGTGCCAGAGTTGTGCCTGAGTTGTGCCTGAGTTGTTCCACAGTTGTGCAAGATTTGTGCGAAGCTTGTGCCAGGTTTGTGCCAGAGTTGTGCCAGATTAGTGCCAGGGTTGTTCCAGAGTTGTCTCAAGGTTGTGCCAGAGTTGTGCCAGAGTTGTGCCAGATTTGTGTCCTAATTGTGCCCTACTTGCGTCCTACTTGCACCCTACTTGATCCCTAGTTACGCCCTTCTTGCACCGTTGTTGCGTCCTACCTGTGCACTAGTTGCGCCTCAGTTTGGTACTAGCTATGCCCTAGTTTTGCCCTAGTTGTACCCTAGTTGCACCCTTGTTGGGGAATACTTGTTACTGACCATGACCAAATCATAATACGAGTCCCTAATGGCCAGAGGGAGGAATAATGGTTTGGGAATACTTGTTATTGGCTACAAAGTAAAAAGACTTGTAATGAGTACGGTGTGGCTACCATGCACAATGACCAACTAAAGTAGGCATGTGTCACTGACCATGACTAAAGAATTTCACTATTTGTGGTCATCGTTGACAACTCATAAAACGAGTCTTAAATGGTCAGAGGGGGAAACAATGGTTTGACAATACTAGTCATCAAATAGCAAGTACAATGACCTTTAATAAGTAGTGGCACCGTGTGGCTACCATGCACAATGACCAACCAAAGTAGGCATATGTCACTGACCATGACCAAATAATTTCACTATGTGTGATCAACATTAAGAACTCATAATACAGGTCACAACTTGTCAGAGGGGGAAACAATGATTTGGGAATATTGTTTATCAAATAGCAAGTACAAAGACCTTCATTGAAAAGTGGAATGGTGTGGCTACCATGCACAATGACCAACCAAAGTAGGCATATGTCACTGACCATGACCAAAGAATTTTGCTATGGGTGGTCAATGTTGACAACTCATAATACAAGTCACAAATGGTCAAAGGGGAAAACAATGGTTTGTAAACACTAGTTATTGAGTATCAAGTACAAAGACCTTCAATACGAAGTAGGGCGGTGTGGATACCATGCACAATGACCAGCAAAAGTAGGCATGTTTCACTGACCATGACGAAAGAATTTCACTATGGGTGGTCCATGATGCCAGCTCATAATACAAATCACAAATGGGCAGAGGGGGGAACAAAAGTTTGAGAATACTATTTATTGAATGGCAAGTACAAAGGCCTTTAATCAGGAGTGGCACGATGTCTCTAGCATGCACAATGACCAACCAAAGTAGGCGTATGTCACTGACCATGACGAAAGAATTTCACTATGTGTGGTCAACGTTGACAATTCATAATGTAAGTCACAAATGGTCAGAGGGGGAAACAATGGTTTGGGAATACTAGATATCAACCAGCAAGTACAGAGAAGTTCAATAAGTATTGACACGATGTGGATACCATGCACAATGACCAACAAAAGTAGGCATATGTCATTGACCATAACTAAAGAATTTCACTATGTGTGTTCAACACTGACAACTCACAATACAAGTCAAAAATGGTCAGAGGGGAAAACAGTGGATGATAAATACTATTTATTAACTACAAAGTACAAAAACCTTCAATGAGTAGTGACACGGCGTGGCTACCATGCACCATGACCAACCAAAGTAGGCATGTGTCACTGACCATGATCAAAGAATTTCACTATATGTGGTCAACGCTGACGACTCATAATACGAGTCTTAGATTGTCAGAGGGGGAAACAATGGTTTGAGAATACTAGTTATCAAATAGCAAGTGCAAATACCTTCAATAAGTAGTGGCACCGTGTGGCTACCATGCACAATGACCAACCAAAGTAAACATATGTCACTGACCATGACCAAAGAATTTCACTATGTGCGGTCAACATTAACAACTCATAATACAAGTTACAAATGGTCCGAGGGGGAAACAATACTTTTGGAATACTAGTTATCAAATAGCAAGTACAAAGAACTTCAATAAGGACTGGAATTGCCTGGCATTTCCAGGCATTGCCTGGCATTGCCCTGGCATTGCCGGGCATTGTCCAAGCATTGCCAAGCATTCCCAGGCATTGCCAGAGTTGTGCCAGAGTTGTGCCAGAGTTGTGCCAGAGT
>SZWC01014157.1:24461-49703 GCA_023375785.1 Penium margaritaceum | reverse complement strand
GGGAGTGCAGGGGAGGGGTAGGAAGGAAGTACGGCGGAGGTTGCGGGAAGATGCTCCCCCTGATTGGCCGTTGGTGGAGATGTCAGCGTAACAAAAACCAGGACAGCCGAGGGGTTGTCCAACGAGTGTGCTATACACTGAACCAAGGACACTATGCGTGTGGTGGAGGGACGGTGTACAAGCGGCACCGAAGGAAAGTGCATTGGAGACTTGAGCTAAGGATGTGAGGAAAGGAGACAGTGGATGAAAGGCCAGGAGAGAAAGGGAGGGGAGAAGAGTAGATAGCAACGGCGATTGCTCCAAAACTCACCCGGATCCTTCGTTGTTGGAGTCCTCGCCAAAGGAGAGAATGATGTCCGTGGGGTACACAGCCATGGAGAGGTCGACGCCGAAGCGGCGTGCCACACGCTCCACCAGGTACTCCGTGCGTGCCGCTGAGCTGCCGTACGTGTGGAGGGCTGCGGCAAGGTGCATCAGGAACTTGCGTACGCGTGCGGAGTCGACCTCCGGTTGGTTGTGATTGCCACTTTGCCTTTGTCCTTGCCTCAACATGTTCACTGTGCTCAGCAAGCACGCGTGGGAGATTTGGCAATATGTACTTGCTGACACGGAAATCCGCGATGAAAAGATGTAACATGAAGCCCACCAAAAACAAATTCCTAAAACGTTGTGCACCGCCTCCACTCATTAACAGACAAACGGCTCTAGACACCACCTCCTGCAGTACGGTGGTGTTCTTGCACCTAGGCTGTGCTCCTGCAGTATGGTGCATAGTGCTCCCTCCCTTTCGCCCGCCATGTGACTAACTTGATTCCTTTCCTTTCTTGCACCTGTTTTTGCTGGACTGCACGCTTGCATTCTTCCTTGTTTGCTTACTTGCTCACTCGCTCACTTGCTTGCACACTTGCTTGTTTTCTTTCTTGCCTGCTTGCTTTCTTGCTTTCTTGATGTCTTGTTTTTTTTTCTTGTTTACTTTTTTGCTTTCTTGCTTTCTTGCTTTCTCGCTTGCTTGCTTGCTTGATTTCTTGATTTCTTGCTTTTTTCCATACTTCCTTGCTTGCCTTCTTCCATCCTCCTTACTTTCTTATTTGCTTGACTTCTTGCTTGTATGCATGCTTCCTTTTTTCTGTCTCTTTGTTTTCCTCTCTTTTCCTTCCATGTACAGTGTCGCAATATGTTATTTCCCAGTGGCAGTTCATGAGGCTGGGTTGCACTTTCCATCGCGATTGGTCCTTTTCTGTTGCCAGTCTCAACAATTGGGAGAGATAATCGGGGGGTGGGCCACCATCATCAACAGTCTCTAATAACGAGTAGAACACTGATGGGGGTGGGCCACCACCATCGTCATCATGCTGGGCAACAATCATCATCGTTATGGGCCACCATCATCATCATGGCGGGCCACCATTGTCATCATGGCGGGCCAGCATCATCATCATGATGGGCCACCATCATAATCATGGCAGGGCACCATCATCATCATGGCAGGGCACCATCATCGTCATTGCAGGGCACCATCATCATCATGCTGGGCAACCATCATCATCATGATTGACCACCATCATCATCATAATTGGCCACCATCATCATCAAGGTGGGCAACCATCATCATCATTGTGGGTCACCATCACCATCATGATGGGCCACCATCATCATCATGGTGGGCCGCCAACATCATCATTGTGGGCTTCTTGAAGAAAAACTGGTGATTTAGTGAGCCTGCACACATGCAAGTTCCATGCAACAATGCATGCATGCATGGGTGCATTGCGTGCATGGAAAATGCCCGCAGCAATGCATGCAAAAATGCATGCATGCATGCATGGTTGCCTTGCACTTATGCAATGCTCCCCGCCCAACAACAGCTGGTGAGGACAACACATGCAAAAAATGTGTCTTCTGCACCTAATCATCTGGGACAGACGGCATATGCAAGTCAGGAAAAGGCCGGGAAAATCAGCACTAAGAGAATCGTGGAACGAGGTTGGATGGAACAATGGAGAGGGAAGGAGCAGGAGTAGGAGGTGAGGGTGAAGAAGGGCAGAAGGAGGACACCCTTTGAAGGACGAGGGACAGGGCCTGGTTGGAAGAGTGAGTGGGAGTGAGAGTGAGTGAGAGTGAGCGTGAGCGTGAAAGTGAAAGTGAGTGAGAGTGAGAGTGANACATCAGTGAAGAGCTCTCAAGAGTCGATCCCGTGTTCTCCTGCCCTCCTGAGTCCGAGCTCAACCCTTTATCCAGCATCGGAGGCTCGGAAGATGTGTGAAGCAGTCTTCGATTCAGAGACTGCATTGGACCAGCAGACTGGTCAGCCATCTATTGAACAGTTTACGAGGAGGGGAGGTGCTTTGCAGCTTCAAACTTCAGTGTTCTCCGCACTCCGGTGCGATGTTGCAGCAGCAATCATGGTGATGCTTCCGCTGCCGCTGCTGCTGCTGTTGGTACTCTTTGCTCCTACTGTTGCTGGTGCTGCTGTTTAGTTGATGCTGCTGCTGCTGATGCTGCTGCTGCTGCTGCCGCTGCTTCTGCTGTTGCTGCTGCTGCTGCTGCTGCTGCTGCTGCTGCTGCTGCTGCTGCTGCTGCTGCTGCCACTGCTAATACTGCTGCTGCTATGGTTGCTGCTGCTGTTGCTGCTGCTGCTGCTGCTGCTGCTGCTGCTTCTGCTGCTGCTGCTGCTGCTGCTGCTGCTACTGCTGCTGCTGATGCTGCAGCTGCTGATGCTGCAGCTGCTGTTGCTCCTGTTGCTCCTGGTGCCTCTGCTGCTGTTTCTGCTTCTGCTGCTACTGCTGCTGAGGCTGCTGATGCTACTGCTGCTGCTTCTGCTGCTGCTTCTGCTGCTCCTGCTGCTGCTGCTGCTGCTGCTGCTGCTGCCGCTGCTGCTGCTGCTGCGGCTGCTGCTTCTGCTGCTGCTGCTGCTGCTCCTGCTGCTGCAGTAGCTGCAGCAGCTCCTTCTGAGTCAGCAGCAGCAGTGCTGAAGCTGCGGCTGCTGATGCTGCTGCTGCTGACACTGCTGCTGCTGAGTCAGTAGCAGCAGAACTGCTGCTGCTGCTGCTGCTAAAGTCGCTGCTGCTGCTGCTGCTGCTGCTGCTGCTACTGCTGCTGCAGCCGCTGCTGCTATTGTTGCAACTGCCGCCGCCGCTTTTGCTACTGCTTCTGCTGCTTCTGCTGCTGCTACTGCTGCTGCTATTGCTGCTTCTGCTGCTGCTGCTGCTGCTGCTGCTGCTGCTGCTGCGGCGGCGGCGGCGGCGGATCCTTCTGCTTCTGCTGCTGCCGCTGCTGCTGCTGCTGCTTCTGCTGCTGCTGCTGCTGCTGCTACTGCTCCTGCTGCTGCTGCTGCTGCTGCTGCTGCTGCTGCTGCTGCTGCTGCTGCTGCTGCTGCTGCTGCTGCTGCTGCTACAGCTGCTTCTGCTACTGCTGCTGAAGCTGCCGCTGCTGCTCCTGCTGAGTCTGCAGCAGCAGTGCTAAAGCTGCCGCTGCTGCTTCTGCTGGTGCTGACGCCTCCTCAGCTGCCGCTGCTGCTACTGCTGCTGCTGGCGCCGCCGCTGCTGCTGCGGCTCCTGCTGCTGCTGCTACTTCTTTGGCTGCCGCCGCACCTGTTCCTTCTGCTGCTAATAAAGGCCAAGCATGAAGGCTCATTGCTGCGGACCGCAAGTCGCTTTGGCGAGACTAACTACTCACCCTTCCTAACCGTCAGCAACCTACCCGCCTTTCCTAACCGCCAGCAAACTACTCGCCTTTCCTAACCGCCGTCAAACTACCGGCGAAGGCTGCTGCATCTTCCTCGCCAACATCGCGCGTTGATGGTCTGTCGCCGTCTTCAACTGCGTGCTGCCGCTGCTTCTGCCACTGCTCTCGGCAAAAGGGGCTTCTTCCTCCTCTCCGCCTTCGCCCGAGCTTCTGCCGACGTCTCCGTCGCGGCTGTCTCGCGTATATTATTTGTTAGCGTCGAGAATTCCGGGAAACTAGCCGAGGACTCCCTCTCAAGAATGGCGTCCGAAGGCCTGGGTCGCGCGCCATCGACGGAATCCAAGGTATGCAGCGCCCTCTGGTTGGCTGCTGCTACTTCTTTCGCCGCCGCCGCTGCTGCTGCTGCTGCTGCTGCTGCTGCTGCTACCGTTGGTTCTTCTACTGCTGCTGCTACTGCCTCTGCTGCTGGCGTTCAGAAAGCTGCTGCTGCTGCTGCGTGGCCGTCATGCAGTGTGGTTTCGCGCCGCTTTAGATGCATGGTACGTTATCCACACGAGCCGCTTGCTACTTCGCAGCTCTGTGAAGTTTCGATCCCCGTCAACGCCATCTCCTTTTCCCCGTCACATGTCAATTCATTGTCCGACTAACCAGGACTGGGGAAAACTTAGCACCCAGAACTAATGAGCAAACGACAAGCTCCCATATGCCCATAACTGGAATCTTTTGCTCCATCCATTTCAAACTAGCATGATATCAGCACCAGGTTTCATCTCCAATTCTAATGTAATTTTCAAGTACTCTTGGTCACATGGGCCACACAAATCACAACACACTCCCAAATCAGAGGTTGTCACTCATTGTGTATTTCTCCGGAATCCTCCTTGATTTCAAGGTCGAAATAGGCTTGCACAATTTCCTTGTACTCTAAGGACACTCCATGAAATACTCATCATCAGGCTTTAGCTAAAGGTCACACAAACATTTGCTTCATGATAGTGTATGAAGAAAATTTGCGCGATTCTATGAACTGGTTTTACATCCTTCCCACGCCAATGCAAGAAGTTCCCAACCTTGCTGGATGGCATCTATGATCAACTAGCTCGAGTTGTAGTGTGAGCCATCCCCGTCTCTTTGTACAGCTTACTAAGACAACTCAGTCGTGTCCATGCTTGTGCACATCCCCAACGCAGACCCGTTGAAACTGGAGCAGCGTCGGGCGGTAGCCCCCCCACCAACAGTTGCCAAATTGATGCCACGGAGTCTCTGATTCGTGCCGGGGCATTCTGCATGTTTTCTACAGTTTCTAGGTTTTTCTCGGTGGACTGGCTTTTAAGCTTGATTTGCATATCTTGCCTTCTACGTCCTCCGGTTGTTTCCTGACCAATGCATGTGAGGCCATTCCGTCCGGTTCAAGAATTTTCATCAATAGTCTCAAAAAATTCTGAATTCAGATGCCTCGATGCCTCGATGCCTCGATGCCTAGAGTCACTACGAAAACAAAAGTATTATGTCAGGTTTGTCAGAAGATTGGAGTGAGGAGGATGGCAATGGCATAAACAGACAAAAGCACCAAGACATGTGCGAGCGGGTCAGACACGTGACGGAAGCAAGGAGTCGTGAGTCGACACGAGGAGTTAGACGCATAAGCTTGAGGAGAAGTGATGTCTCGAACAGAGATACAAGGTAGACAGGCAGTCGGCGAGAGAAAGCTGAGATCGAGCAAGAGTGATGAGTTGATGGGAGTTGAGCAAAGAATTGAGAATGAAGGAGTGAGAAGGCATGAACTAAGAGTGGACGGCGAGAGCTGAATGAGCGAAGAGCGAGCAGGGCGAAGACACGACGGCGAAGCCTTGGAACCGAAGGCGAACAAGATGAAGAGAATTGTTCTGGGTTAGACTCGAGGGAATGAACATCCTCGGTAATATGCAGCAGAACTGGACAAAAGCAAAGCAACGGCTTCTTTCCGCTAGCCGGACACGGGTGACAGGTGTCACTTTATCAGGGGATGATTTGGATGTCGGTCGTAACGGTCAGAATGACCGATGGACCGTTGCCATGGTGGTTCGGGTCGGGACCTAGACCTTTATTGAGAACTCGGTATTCCTGAGTGCTGGTCTCTGTCGGAGTCTGTATTTCTGACACCCCCCTTGAATCAGACAGAGGTCACACAACTGTCTTTCGATGGGAGTATCGTTTCCTTTCGGTAGAGGAAATATTGACTCCACAAGAGGCAAGAAGATGTTGCCACATTGCTTCAAGGTCTCTTGTATGGCTGTCCAGCAGGACATGTTGGCGTACTTGTACTATCTCCTTAATTCTAGTTTGGACTTGGCTGTTAACTGATGAGTAGAGAGCATCTGACTGATCGTCGGTCAATAGACCGAGATTGAGACGGTCTCCAAGCAGACAAATAGTTATGCCAACTCCATGCAAGAATCCATGGAACAGTCAGTGGAGAACCTTCTCCATCCATTCTCGTGCTGCCGTTGGGATGCGTCGTCCACCACTCTCCTCAGGCCGGGTTGTGAGCATGGAGAGATCTGGTGGAGCAGGAAAGAGGTAGGTCCCATTGTAGCATGTCCCACTGATCCAGTTTCTCCACGATGATGGTTGGAGAATCCGTTCCCAGAGCAGGGGTCCTGTACGTGGCTCCAGCAGATGATAATGATAGGATGGATCAAGGAGTGGGCGAAGCAGATCACATATACCGTGAAGAGACCGCTCGTATGATCTTGAGTGACCGCCACCTGGTTGCTAGTGTTCGTAATAGCCAAGGAGCATGCGGTCACCCTGATGTATGTCCACGGTCCAGGTCTGAGCTTACCATATGACAGCATCTGCCCATGGTGTAATGTTCTCTCCGTTCTCAGCAAGCACGGGGGTTGAAGGAACTTGTTGGGCCATGACCCGACAAGGTGCTGTTGGGGAGAGGTGAAGGAGAGCGCTGCAACTACGCTGCTCACAAAGGAGGCTCTCCCACAACGGGTCCTTTGTGTCTTGAGGGGAGAGAAGATGGGGAAGGACGATTTTGACGGTGAAGGAAAGGTTGATGATTGATGATGAGGATGGAAAGGTTGCAGAGGCGATGAAGGATGGTGCGAAAGATGGGCATAGGGGTGGAACCTCGTGCGATGCTGGGTGCAGAGGAGTAGAATGCGGCAAGGAGAAGGCAAATGCCGACGTGCCGCGATAATTCTGCTGCCGGCGTGGATGCAAATAGTTACGAGATTGGTAGTATAGATCCTTGTGCTAACCACAGATGCTGGCGATGGCGGACGAGGAATGAGTTGCTGATGAGAAAATGTGGGCGCAGGGGCGAGCCACATGCGCTGCGGAAGGTTTGGCGTGGGCGGAGGTCCTCGCGAGACTGGCAATGTGACCGGGCGGGTCCTTGTGCCGACCGGAGGATGATGCGAAAAAGCAACAGATTTAATGAAGATGAGGTGGGCGCAGGGGCGAGACCACGTGCGCTGCTGAGTAGCGGAGTAGAATGCCACAAGGGGAAGGCAAAAGCCGACGCGCCGCGAGTCATCTGCTGCCGGCGTGGGTGCAGGCTGCTGCGAAGCGGACAGCAAGCTCGTGTAGGTCCTTGTGCCGGTGGTAGATGCTGAAGGATGTTGATAACGGAGGCGGAGGTTGCTGATAGTCGAGTTTGGACGCAGGGGCATGCCTCGTGCGCTCTGGGAGTTTCGAAGTGGGCGCAGGTCGCCGCAAGAATGGCGGGATGACCGGGCGGATCCTTGTGCCAAGCAGAGGATGATGCGAGACGTGGAGGAACGAGATGGACACAGTGTCCCAAAACTCGGCCCCACCAGTCTTTGGGACGGGATGGCAGTTGTCCTAAACTTGTGGATGGGTGGATCACCACCTAACGGTGATTCGACGCCGGCCGGGTTCGCATCACAAATCTGCACGTTCATGGACACGGCCGAGTGGTCACCCTCAACGGTATGTACAGACAAGAACAACTCACATCACAACACTACCCCATTGTTCCTACATGTGCCATAGATACTTAGTAGCCAATGAGCCTCGTTACATAATCTTAATGTCGATGCAGGTAATTGACCGGTGTAGACGCAGTTGCACCATCATGGGGGAGATGTGACGCTGTTGCAACTGCGATGTGTGGAGGTGCGTAATTGACTGGTCTGGAGTAATAAGGTTTCATAGAGGACTGGAAAGGGTGTAATGCGTACAACTTGGCTGATGCTGAGTAGGTCACACTGATAGCGAAGTGGGCATAGGGGTGAAACCACGTGCGCTGTGGAGTGATGAGGAAGATGTTGATGATGACGGTGATGGAGCTGATGTGGAAGCAGACCAAAGGAGGCAGAGGATACTGGCGGATGATGAGGCAAATGTGTGATACTGATGAGGAGGAGGCTGTTACGAATGATGTTGGTGATGCGGGACAAGGAGATGAGGCTGTTGGGACAGTGGTGACAGGAGGAGAATGAAGGAAATGTGAGGTGAGCTACATGAGAGGAGGGTGAAGCAACCAACTGCTCTGATGTCTGGAGAGTGACGGCTCGTTTCCCAGTTGGCCCAAGGCCGACAGGCAGGAAGACTGGTGGTGTCCGATGTCCTCACAGCAGGAGGGAGTCAGATGCAGCAGAAGAAGTCATGAGGTGAGCAGAGACGTCCAAGGATATCAGGAAAGTGAAAGTTTGTTCCCCAGTTGGCTCGAAACATGAGCGGAAAGACTGGTGGTGTCAGATGCAAGAGAACGGCTTGGGAGGATGGTAGCAAGGACGATGAAGCTAATGCATATGGAGTTGATGAAGCAGATGAAGCAGACGATGACACTTGTGGTGGTTGGAGGAAGATAGAAGAATGAGGTTTCCGCGGGAAGGAAAGATTGAGGGTGGTAGGAAGCTTCGAGGAAGATGGCGATAGGCGACGGCTTGAGAGCTTCTTATGGCTCTTATCGACGACGTGTCACCGAATGTTGGCATCAGGCGCGGATTGGGCACAGGGCTTGATCAGGATGATGAGAAGTCGCTTCAGCTTGAGGAGCAATCAGAGTAGTGCTACTGACGTCAACTGCTGGTGAAGCTGAGCGCTGCGAAGCGGCGGTGGTAGCGAAGCGACGACTGGGTCACGGGGCATGAGGTGATGTTGCCTGATGCTCTGATACCATGACAAAAGAATGGAGTGAGGAAGGATGGCAATGACAGAAGCAGACAGAAGCAACCAGACATGTACGAGCGGGTCAGACACGTGAAAGAAGCAAGGAGGCGTGAGTCGTTGCGAGGAGTTAGACGTAGAAGCTTGAGAAGAAGTGATGTCCCGAACAGAGCTGCGAGATAGATAGGCAGTCAGCGAGAGAAAGCTGAGGTCGAGCGAGAGTGATGAGTTGATGGGATTTGAGCGAAGAATTGGGAGTGACGGAGTGAGAAGGCATGAACTGAGAGTGGATGGCGAGAACCAAATGAGCGAAGAGCGAGCAGGGCGAAGACACGGCGGCGAAGCCACGGAACCGAAGGCGAACAAGATGAAGAGAACTATTTTGGGCTAGACTCGAGGGAATGAACATCCTTAGAAATATACAACAGAACAAGAAAAAAAGCAAAGAAACGGCTTCTTTCCGCTAGCCGGACGCGGGTGACAAATGTCACTTTATTAGGGGATGACTTGGATGTCGGTCGTAACGGTCAGAATGACCGATGGACCGTTGCCAAGGTGGTTCGGGTCGGGACCTGAACCTTTATTGAGAATTCGGTATTTCCGAATGGTGGCCTCTGTCGGAATCTGTATTTCCGACACGGTTTTGGGATAGACTAAAGATTGTCGCATGCATCAACTGACGTGAGCCTCGGTAGGTATTTATGCTACGAGCTTCTTATATGACTGTCCTCTTTGTATGCTAAAGCTAAAGAAGCTTATGGGACTCTGCGGGTCTCCGTAGCCCAACCGGTGTTGTTTCTTACACCTATGTTGCTTGCTGGTGCATCAGCTGGTTGCACACTGTTGACACATCAGTGATAGCAAGGCTAGGAGGCTAGCATCTCCTCATGGTATCAGGGCAGCGAGACTATTCTTGCTAAACTGCACAACAGAGACAAAACCGACAGCAACACTGAGAGTCAAAGCCGCAACCGCATTCTTGACACCCGCCGTAACACACGACGGTAGCAAAGACGTCGTCGTGACGTTAGGAATAGCGACATCACCATGCAAGCGCCTCGAGTGGATGGCGGTGCAAGGACAAGGAAGGTGAGTTGCTACCTGTGCCATAGCAGGAGTAGCAAGAGCATAGGAACAATAGCTTCCACGTGGACCAACGGCAGCCCAGTCGTAGCGACTGCTGGAGTTAAGCTACAGTAGCAACTACAATGTACAGCAGCAGCAGCAACAGTGATGTCGGCCGGCAAAAGGGCGAGCAGCAACCGCGAGCAGCAACAGCGGCGAGCTATAGTAGCGAGCTATAGCATTCAAGGAAACAACGGCAGGCGGCAACAATAGCGCAATGTAGGAGCAGCTCGCTATAGTAGTGAGTAGTGGAAGGAGTGACAGGCAGCAGCAACAACGTGTGGGATGAGCTTGCCGTAGCAGCTTAGAGCACTACAATAGCAGGAGTAGAAGCAACGGTGGTAGTAGCGTAGGTGTAGCAGTAGCTAAAGTAGTAGTGATATAGTGAAAGCAAAGTGGTTTCACGGGTGCATGAAAGTGTACTGGTGTGGCTGCATAGTAGTCGTAGCAGTTGTGTGGTATATTATCAATAGCTAAACAAACGTTATGCACGACAATCATGTGGGACGTGATTATTTGCCATCGTAAGTGTACAGCTGTGTAACAGTATTAGCAGCATAGCCAATGGTAGCAGCCACCGCGGCTGTTGAGAGAGGTCACCCCCTCCCCTCACCTCGTGCGGAACCCGCGAGAGATGAAAAAGGACATGAGAGTAAGCATTGGAATTGTCCGCAATCCCTCGCAAACTTTTGCCTTCAAGAAGACTGCGCTCGTTCAGTGTATGAGCTTAGATATTGAACATCACTTCGTCTGTAGACGTATTCATAGCTTCCCCATGGAACGCGCAGTGAATTTCCTATTGAAGGTTATGCAACTGCTCGTCCTGGGCTGCTTAACGAATTTGGTTTATGAACCGGGATGTGCAAAGGGCTGTTCATGTACCAGTGTTAAGCCAAAACCATCAATTTTTTTCTCTATGATGCATTTCATTTTCCACTCTCACCAATGCCTCCAAAAACTACAAAACTCCTCCCCCCTTGTTCTTCCCTGGTTGTACAATTTATCTCCTTCTCGGCCATTCTGCCTTCTTCAAACACATGAGAAAGTTCTACTCCAGAAGGATGTTCCTCGTTTTTCTTGTTTCTCGTCAATCAGTTCCTAATCTGATTGTCACTTTCTATGTTGATTATATCTTCCATTTCTTTTAACGATTATAGTCCTTGACTTTGGAGCTAATTCCTGAAACTTGATTCCATGAGCCGCACGTGTAAGAAACATCTAACCGACATGTCTCCTGTCATTATTGACCTGGCTCATTGGTGGTGTGGTTTGAGACCCGGTATACATTTGGTTTTGATTCATTCTCTCTGCCTTAGTCGGATACGATATGGGGTGCAACAAACAAGCCCCGTCGTGTGCAGCTCCCGTCATTGTTTCAGAGCTGCCGGCCGTGCTTTCTGGAGTTCGAGCCGCCTCTTTCGAAGGGCAAAATAGCTCCGATACCCCCACCGCGCGCACTATTAAGCTGGCATACCCTGGAGTCCAAATATAGACACGGCGTACCCGGCGCACTTAAAAAAAAGTACGGCGTGCCCATGAGTAATAGGGCTGATAACGGCGTACCCGGGTTGATAAAAAATGCAACGGCATACGGGCATCCCGTTCTTTTTTAAAAGACATGGGTATGCCGTATATAAATAAGTCAAAGTGTCGGATTTAATTTCCAAGTATTCGCCACAGGCAGACGACATGATGTCATCTTTAGGATGTTTTACGCATTCAAGGGTGTCGGATGGCCGACATTACATGCAAGGAAGTAAAATTTACACAATTGTGTTTTCGAAAACATAGTGGTACATGTTTTCGGTGTCTTGTTGTCGGGGGGTACTAGGTTTTCATGCGCCTTCCCTCGGAATTCGACGTACGGGTTGCCCGCTCGTGTAGGGGGTCGCATGCACGACANCCCGTTCTTTTTTAAAAGACATGGGTATGCCGTATATAATTTAGTGAAAGTGTCGGATTTAATTTCCAAGTATTCGCCACAGGCAGACGACATGATGTCATCTTTACAATGTTTTACGCGTTCAAGGGTGTCGGATGGCCGACATTACATGCAAGGAAGTAAAATTTACACAATTGTGTTTTCGAAAACGTAGTGGTACATGTTTTCGGTGTCTTGTTGTCGGGGGGTACTAGGTTTTCATGCGCCTTCCCTCGGAATTCGACATACGGGTTGCCCGCTCGTGTAGGGGGTCGCATGCACGACATCAAACGGATCCTCGCGTGTCCAGCTGGCGTGCACGTGTCGCTTTTGGCCTTTGCGGAACGTTCGACGGACGCAACAGTTCGTGACAATGACAGCCGGGCATGCTTCCGTCCCCCCCCCCTCCCTCCGTCCTCTACTTGCCAACGGTTTCGACCTATCACCGCTCTTCTTGGCTCTGTCGTAACGAGCAGGCACCGTGCGTTGCCCCGGCACGGTGCCGAGGATGGCCGACGACGTCGAACACCCAGGTGAGCCGACTTGTGGGTATCCCCTGTTTTAAAGTCTTCAGAATGACATTGAGTACCCAGTCGCACACACTATGGCAGCACAGTTGCGGTGGTCCGCCTCCCGTAGGCGGGGCCACGGCCAGAGTCATGACCGCACTCTAGGGAGTCCACCGCCTGCATTAGCACGCCCTGTTCTCGACGAGCCAGGTCTCGCCTCCCCCCCCTCTGCCCGTCGCCTCATTTTTTATGCACGATTGGACTCAGAAGTCGTCGTCATCCTGTCTTCCCCTGAGAAGACCCCCGTGCCTAAGCTAAGGCTAGGCCGTTCAGGGGACGAACCACTGCAGGGTAAAACACCCTGCGCTAGCTCGTCCCGTGTTCCTCGTGCGTTGTTCGCGTTTTATGGTCCTTCTACACTGTGTTTGCCCTGTCTGATGATGCTTTCGTGTGCACATGCAGTGTCGTCGGACGATGAGCCGGGCAAACAAGCTCCAAAACGTACCAATGTCGATGGCGCCTTCCCGGGAGGCATGGAGTTTAACGACATGGCGGAGTGTCGGCGGGCCGTGGATGACTACCTCATCAAGAACCGGATGAGTGTGCGGTGGCTGCGCAGCGAGCCCACGAGATTCACGGCGCGGTGTTCGCAGTTTAAAGAGAAGGAATGCCCGTGGACCTTGCGCGCCCACGTTTGCACTCAAAGTGGGTTGGTCAAAGTTTCAGAATGGAGGGACGGGCACCACTGTGTCCCTGGAGCCGGTACAGGTCGTGGAGATCCGGCGAAGACCGTGAAGTGGGTGTCGCGGCATATCGCTGCAACATTGCAGAAAAACCCCTGCGCCGTCGTGTCGTGCCTGGAGGCAGTCGTTAAAAAAGCGACAGGAAAGGATGTTGACCGCGGGACTCTGTACCGCGCAAAGGTGGCGGCCCAAGAGAAGCTACTAGGCTCGCGGACGATGTCGTGGTCCCTGTTCCCCGCATACACTGAACAGGTACCGGAAATTGTACGTTGACCTCTTTCACAATGGGTTTTGTTTTTTTGGGGCTCACTTCTCACCGCGTCATGATGTTTGTGTGCTGCAGCTGACGAAACTGGACCGCAACGCGCACGCAGTGGCTGAGGCAACCGAGGGTAACGTCTTCCACCGGGCGTTTGTGGCTCCTGGTGCTACAATCCTCGGCTTCCAACACTCCCGTCGCATCGTTACGATGGACGGGACCTTCCTTAAGAACGGCCACAAGCAGACGCTACTGGTGGCGCAGTACTTCGACGCCAATGACCATGCAGTGCCGATGGCGTGGGCTTTGGTGCCCACTGAAAACGAAGACCACTGGACTTGGTTCTACTTGCACCTGGCCATCGCCTATCCTACCGCAGCACAGCAGGGCACAGCCGTCATCAGCGACCGAGAGAAGGGGCTCATCAACGCGGTTGGCAGTAAGCTGCCGGGTGCCACGCACACTTACTGTGCGTGCCACTTGCGGCAGAACGTCCGACAGCGTTATGGCAAGCGTGCAGGCTTTTTGTGCTGGCGGCTGGCGCATGCGTTGACCCACGCAGAGTTTCAGCGCTGCGAGGAAATCATGAGGAGGCAGTACCCGCGGTGTGCGGTTTACCTGTTCAGAAGCGGCGGTGTGGGCGGCATCCCTCTGGAGCGGTGGACACGTCTGCACTGTCCCATTTGTCGCGGAGGACACACTACGTCGAACGCCTCTGAATCACTGAACGCGCGGATCATTGAAGTCCGGAAGCTGTACCCGTTCTACTGCTTTGTCTCTTTGTTTGTGTGGGTGCAGCGCCTCATGGCGGACCGCAGGAAGGAGGCCCGAGCGTGCAAGGGAGACCTGGCCCCTACCCCAGAGGCACGGTTGCTCAACGCGTCGGTCCTGTCTAACGGATACGACGTCACCGAGGAAGGGCCGCTCATGGCGACGGTGCGTGGAGCATCCAACCGCACCATGCGTGTGGACATCGCCGCACGGTCCTGTACCTGTGGGGCGTGGAAGGAGTGGGGACAACCCTGCGTGCACGCGTGCGCTGTTCTGCTGGACGGGGGCCAGCCGCCAGAGCCACTGTGTGACGTTGGTCTGACGAAGATGGCATTCCGGCGCGCGTACAACAATCCCATGCCGGGTGTCGACCCCACCACATTGACCCCGCTGGAGGGAGTCATTTGGACGCAGCCGGGACCACGCCGTGGGCGTGGCAGGCCACAGAGCAAGCGGCTGGACCGCAACGAGCGCAGGAAGGCGAACAACATCTGCCGCCGGTGTGGACTGCGCGGCCACACCGTGTCCAAGTGCACCAACCCAGCGGCAATCGCACCAGCGGCAGCAGCAGCAGAAGCAGCGCTGAGGAAGCGGCTGGACAGGGCAGAAGCTGCGGTACGTGCGGAGGCATTTGCGGGTCGCTGGCCACCAACTGGCACCCAAGCAGAGGCAGAGGCGTCAGAGGCTGCAGCAGATGTTGCAGCAGCAGAGGCAGAAGGAGGGACCGAGGCTGCTGGTGCTGGATCGCAACAGGACTCAATCAACGTGTCGGACGACGACGGCCGCGAGTACGACCCCGAACAGTATGCGTCGTACGACAGTGCGCAGGAGGAGGTGTACGACCCAGAACGCTTCATCATCGATGAAGACTCTAAGCCGGAGTCTCAGGAACTCTACCGTTTGGTCAGCGAGGAGGACGACTTGACACGCGGACGACAGCACCTTGACTACACCCACCAACAGATAGCAACACAGGGCATGCCACGTGGCGGCTGGGATGATGTCCCAGAGGACTACTACGAGGACGAGGACAACGAGGGGGTGTGATAGGTACGTTATGTTCCTTCAATTTTAAGTCCCTTTTCTGACTTCAATGAAACACTTCTTTCTAAGCAACGACTGTGTTTTTCCCATGGTATGCAGGACAGAGTTGTGAAACCGCCTGAGGCCACTGGTCATGCCCACGCCCTGGCCAAGGTCAACAGTAGCTACATGATGTGAAAATGGCGGGCTACATAACATGTCGCCAACCTCATTAGGGCCATCACTCTGTTGGAGAGTTTGCATGATAGCTGCTAGCTTTTTAGAGACAGAGAAGGACTCGGATCTGTGGTTTCATGATTTTGGGTATGAAATGTTTTTTCCTGAGTGAAACATCAACCTTGTGCCCACTCTTGCGTATAAATAGAAGAACAGAGGCATACGGCTCAGTCTCTTTGAAGAAGTGCAACGTTACACCAACATCGTCTTTGCCATGGACTGCACAACAGAGTCTGAGCTCTCATTTCTTACTGGTCTGGTGGTTGGCGTAAGTGCAAGTTGTCTCATTTCAAAAATATGGACAGCCAAGAGGCCGACACACATCATGAAGATGTACATGTGCCCATGTCACAGAGGCCAAGTGATGGAAGACAGCATTGTGGAAGATGCGGCAGATGGGGAAGTCATAGATCCCCCCGGTGATGTGTTCTACGACGCTTTGGATGAGGTTATGGACGAGACATGCTTTGCACGAGCCTATGGCATTCCTATGCCAGGATGTCGTGTAGGGCAGCTTTGCCCNAAATCATCCCTAGAAGAATGTCTACGACTTTGTGTTTGACGTGTTATGTTGGCAACCATGGGCACCACATCATTAACATTGACAGAGTTGGACTAATGACCCAAACAGAAGTTGGAACGCTGGCTGGCTTACAATCTGCAATCATTTTTAAACTGGGTACTTCATCACTAATGTACGTCGTTTCATGACGAGAACCCCATGGTGTCACATACGAGACTATGTCTAGGGGTGCATCTGCACCCACGGCTGGGAATCACTCTGGACGTACACTGGGCGGCTAGTTCGTGCCCGGACACCTAAAATGAAAACTGGGTACTTCATCACTAATGTACGTCGTTTAATGAGGAGAACCCCATGGTGTTACATACGAGACTTTGTCAAGGGGTGCATCTGCACCCACGGCTGCCAATCACTCTGGGCGTACACTGGACGGCTAGTTGGTGCCCGGACACCCAACATCCAACACATGGTGTGAGTACTCGGCGGCGCATGGTCATACATGGCGTCCCACTGAACCTTGACCTGCCGCCAGGCAGCCTCGGCCTCGTCACATGTTGCTTTGGGTGGGTTGGGTATGTCCACACCCCATGCACCGCGTCGAATGTGTTCGGTGTCTCCCCACCCGAGCATTGGAGGTAGTGGGCGGTCGACGGACATGGGCTCCATGTTAGCCGACGACGAGTGTGGTCCAATAATGCAAGTTGCAAGAACAATCGCGAACTCACGAGTGACAGCGGGGGGTTTTTACGATGAACTGGAGTCCTCTCGCGCAGTCAGCATAGGATCGCCACAATGCGTCATTTGCGTGGCGGTGACTGTTGTAGCGCGCGTTTCAGCGGCCGACAGTCGTTCATGATCGAACCAATCGCGAAGGTCAGCGGCGTCAGCGGCGTTGTCGTGAAAGGCTGTACTCCGAGAAACCGAAACGACAGGCGATTTTTTTGACGAGTACGACAAAAAGACGATCACATATCCCTGCGAACGATAACTGGGTACTGTTTGTGATTTGTACACTATTCGGCTGTACTCCACATGGGTATGCGGTTACTAAATTTCCGTACTGTGGTATGCCGTGTGAAAAGTGCCGGACTCGGATATGCCGTCTTTACTATGGAGGACGACGGATACGTGGTTCCAATTTCAAAGTGGTCTGGGTATCCGGTTCCATTTTGAGCAACCGCGGGCACAACAGCCTAATTTTTGGATATGGTGGGTATCTCCACGAATTTTCCTCTTTCGAATTGCTTTGCGATTGATGAGCACTTTTTCACGGATTGCCTCATCGCCTCTGACCGGTCCGGTTACTGTTTAGAGTTCGCGAAGGATTTTTGACCACAAGGTTGAATGGAAGAAAGAAGGAAAGAAAATGGAAGGCCGCGGGCAGTCGGGGAATATTCGTCCTCCGACTTGCCACGCTGGATCGGACCCAGGTGCAGGGGAGCCACATGGGCTTCAAATATACTTCGCTTGCGGGAAATACGACTTTCGTTCTGCTTTTTCACACGTCAAACTGGCTTGAGAAGTTCAGTTTTCTTGCCGTAGGTTGTGCAGTGCGTACAGAAAATCTCCACGCTCCGTGGTTTTTGAAAGATGCCTGGTGTTGCGGTGGTGACGTAACACGCACAAGGCATCCTACCGACTGCTGTAGGGTCCATCAGCGAAATGCCTCTAACAAAGTGCAACGAGATGGACGTCATACGGCTGAACCGTATGCCGCATGGGCAGCCGAGCACACGAGCCGCTAAGGCACGCATGGCTCGCATTGCTGACATGGCTGGTAGCACGTTTGGCATTGGTGGCATGGGTGGCATGGGTGGCATGGTTGGCCTGGGTGGCATAGGTGGCATGGCTGGCTTGTGTGGCATAGGTGGCATGGGTGGTATGGGTGGCATGGGTGGCATGGGTGGCATGGGTGGCATGGGTGGCATGGTCGACATGCCTCGCATGCGACTGCCATGATGGCACGCTCCCTTCGCCCAAGGAGCGGAAGAGGGTACCACTCATCCCGGGTATCACTCTGCTGCCGAAAATCACTTTTGCTACTGCTCCCACTCGCTTTTCCACTCAACCGGCACGGGGCAGCAGGCTCCACGTTTTGCTCTCTCTGGCTCAGACGTGCGAGCCGTGGCCTCCGGACGATGCGGCGCAGATGCCCCTGCTGCGCCAGCATCCACCGAAGCAGCATTCGCTTTCGCTCGAGGAATGTGGAAAAAGAATAAAAAAGAGGGCTGTCTGTGCGCACCACGAGGGAGAGGGACGGTGCGACGGAGGCGATTGGATCAAACGGCGAGAGCAGCGCGATGCGTTCCGCACGTCAATCCTTCAAACGATCCCAAAAGCAGATTCTTTCACCTCGCCGAGGGCAGAATCCCTCATTACTGGGGAACAAAAATGAATTTTCTTGCTTCGCATGGTTTCGTGGAAGTTCCTAGCCGCCGGGCAGACAATGGACGTTAACGACCTCGCCTCTCACCAACCTTGTTAGGTGTCAACGGATCGTCACGTGTTGCTGAATTGCCACCTGCACAGGACTCAATTGGGCTGGTCAGCTGCAGCTGCACGTCTGCCAAGGCTCGCTCAGTCGGCCTTCGCTATCGGCCGCAAACATGGTGAGGACGCTGCACCAGGGAAACTTGACGTGAATTGCCCATCTCGTCTAGTTCGGCCAATTTGCCAGCTTGCCCAATTTGCAAAATTTGCCACGATGCTTCGGGTGCAGCACAATTGGCTGTCGCTTAGCGCCGTTGAAAGGCCTGGGGGGGTGTTCGCAGCTGGGATGGGAGATGACAGCGCACGGCTGACGCGGAATTGTCTGTTGGCTTGCCTCGAATCTTGCGTGCTGCTGCGAGGATTCCCAGGTGTTCCAGCTGTGGGCTCGTTCGAGCGAGGATCAGCAATGGCTGGACGGCCTCCTCACCCACAAGTTCTTCCAGCCGTGCGAGAGCCACGCAGGCGAGAAGAAGAACGAGAAAAACATTTATTGCATGAGCTGCTGCGAGAGCATGTGCCCGCACTGCTCCCCTGGGCATGCAGGGCACAGACTTCTGCAGGTGAGCACCTGAGGCAGGGACTCAGCTACAGGAATTGGCCCAATGTGCATGTCTGCCACTGCCTTCTGGCCGTAATTCACTAGCTGCACGCCAGCATTGCAGTCGTCAGGTTGAAAATGTCGTAGAATTGGCATTTGCCTGGAGGATACATTGCAATTCGGGATCTCCATTACCCAATTTCTCCCACACTCAAGTCGGACTTTGCATTCTGACTCCATCTTTCTCAGTTCCTTCCTGGGCTGTGCCGTCCTCTATTCCCTTGCTTTCTCTTCTGTTGTGCCGCTTCTCTCCATCCTGCCTGTCCACCTCTCGGTCTCACCCTCTCTCCCGATGTCTCTCTGCCTCTCCCCTCCAACTTCTCCCCATCATCTGCATCAATCCTCAATTTCCTTGTCATGCCCTTCCCATGTTTTCCGTGCAGATCCGACGGTATGTGTATCACGACGTTGTTCGGCTGCAAGATGTGAACAGGCTACTTGACTTCAGCCTTGTACAGGTGCGTTGCAGTCCAAAATCCCTGTGGGGCTCCAAATTAGCATCCCAGTGACAATCTGTGTTGCAATGCAACTGCATGACTCGAATTCCCATTTGCCAAGCCTTATAATTTCAGAATTTTCCTCTGTTCTCATTCTCCTTCTCTCCCCCGTGTTGTCTGATCCAGCCCTACATCGTGAACAGTGCCCGCGTGGTCTTCCTCAACGACAGGCCTCAGCCAGGGCCATCCAAGGGAGGAAATTGCTGCCTTCGTTGTGACAGGATCCTGCAGAGCGAGTACAAGTTTTGCTCGCTAGGATGTAAGGTGAGGACGAAGTGCGAATGCACCCAAAGTTCCCCTTCTTCTACTGGTGGTTTTCAACTGTCTGATAACTGTTTGCACTTGGCCTGTGCTTCCCCTGGCATGAGCGTTCACACTCGCCCTGGACAGGCCGACACATACCTGAATGCAGTTCCCCCTCCAAACCTAGCTTGGTGAATTCGCTCTTTAAAATGCAAAAGTCCTCCAGGCAACCCAGCCAAAAAATCATGTTTCTCTTCCTGTGTTGGCTTGGACAGGTTGGAGTTCTCGGAGCGCACTCTGTCTGCCACAGGCTTCCAGAGGCGAACGCTGTTCAAGATCACATCACCACCGGCCAGGATTCCTGCCACAGAAACTGTTCAAGGGAGGGGAACACCGAAATGGTTTCATCACCTGTATCACCACAATCGTCATCGTCCGATGGGCAAGAGGTGTCGAGCCATAACCATCGCGATGGGACAGAGGGCTTCAAGAGTGAGGAGGATGATGGATCCTCGCCGGAGTCACCGTTCTTTGTAACAAAGAAGCCGCGGAGTCCACGCTGGCCCACAAGCAGTGACTCGCCCAAATCGCCTGTACTGGAGCTTCCGGGTTTTGACGAGCCATCTACCACCTCGCCAAAGTCCGTCCTCCTAATTCCCAGTTTTGGGGAAGCAAGCCCCTGCAGTCTGCCTGTGGCTTCTACGAGATCTACAAAGAAGAGGAAGAGCCCCCCTCAGAGGGCTCCTGCTTTTTGAATCTATGCACCTCGTGCATGGGGACAGAAATGTACATGCTTGTACACTAGTTTTGCAGGAAGCAATCTCGGCAGCGAGTTGAAGGCTAGACTTAGTCTTGACTTTGTCATGAAGCTACTATGAGCTTGGTGTGAAATTCATTGAATGAATGAATTGTTTGAATTGCTATCATGGTTTGTCACGCTTGACTAATGAACGACAATGTTCAAAACCCCAGCAGCTCTGCTGTTTTCTGTCCTCCATTTTCCCTTCCTGTCCAATGTTACTCCACTGTCAGCTTAGACAGGCAGAAGGCTTCCACCACATCTCTGGCTAAGGCTTCTGCTGTGAAAGGTAATTTTACAGTTCCCAACATGCGACATCCTGCAAAGCTCCGCACAGGCAAACCCTGGCGATAACCCTTGGTGATTCATACAATTAAGGGGTGGACTGGTTTCCCATGACTGCCGCATCATCCACCCAGAAACATGTGAGGGACGATTGGTCATGTCAAAATCACTCGGATGCAGTTGTCATGTTCTCTTGCCCTTTCAGGAAGGGCAGGCTGAACTGCCTCAGTACATTGTCCACGATGTAACATATTCAGGTTATTGGTTTTTGCTAGACTTCGCTTGAATTCTCAAGGACATGATCACTCAAGCCTCCTTGAGTGCCTATACATCACACTGGTCAGAAAGTAAAAGAATGAAAGAAAACATGACATGGTTGCTTCTAGCTACCATGGTCTCAGATTGTGCACCAGAGTGAAAGAAACTCCCAAGGTGAAAGCATCCACATGGCTTAAGAATCACAAAAAAGGCAAACCCAGAAGGGCAAGGTGATCCATCGTTCCATGCCTCACGAAACCCTCTTGTGGAGGCCAGAAAAGAAACCAAGGGGGTCAGATGAACGAGCTGCAGGAAAAGGGGCGAGGCCAAACCTCCACCTCCAAGCTCACGAATGAGTATCAGTATCCAATCAGAGCGGAATCCTCGTTTGCAAGGGCAGAGGAGAAACACCTGCGACCGGCAAAGACAAAATGCCAATGAAGAAGCAAAAAGCATGGAGAGGCCAAGGAAAAGCACCTAAGAAGTGGCTTAGCGCAAAGCCTCTGGATTTCCACTTGCAGGCTCTGACTCTTGCCAAATCACACCGCAGACAACTCCGCACCAGACTGCGCCATGAGCAACCTTCATGAGCGTGCGTGTGGCAAGACACAGAAGCTGTGACTCCCCCTTGAGCACACCCTAAAAAAAATTCATCGAGGCTTAAACAGATGCCAAAAGAAAAAATTCTACTGATCCGTAACAGGACACCCCACCAGTGCCCCTCACTTTAAGCAAAGGGCGCTGAAGACCAGCAGTACACAGCCACCGGATGCCCAACGACCCCTCACAATGTCTCAAACGCCAACAAAAACCCCTCAAAAAGAAGAAGGCAATTTGTGACATGTAGGGCGAAAGCCTCGCAATGCTGCTGATGGTACGCGGCAGCCTTGCGGCCAACAGAAGCCCCAGAGGATAACAACAGCGCACGAAAACGGCAGCACACAACAGATGACAGACATCAGCTGCCATCCGTTCCAATGCCGCCGACGTGTGCCGCTGCCGCCCTCCTTCCTGTGTGCCCATCATACCGTGAATGGTACGCCGCAAAACGCGCTGCTGCTCACCCAACCGTCAGGAGACGGGAAGAGCGGGGCAGCAGCGCGCACACCTTTTCTCTGCGGAATACCACGCNAAGAGAGTGCATGACATGGCACGCACAGAAACAGCTGCAAAAATGAAGAGACATCGGAATCCATGCTGAAAAGGTAGAGGAAAACTGGCCACATTTCAAAGAGCACATTCTGAGCACATTCCCCGGCCATTCCCTCCGCCCTGTTTTTGTCCACTGTCCAGCCTCATCAAGCCCTCACTTCAGCAAGATACTTCCCCTCCACCTTCCCCTCCACCTTCCCCTCCACCTTCCCCTCCACCTTCCCCTCCACCTTCGTCAACAATCCCACATACTTGCTCCGCCCTAGCCTGTCCCTCTGCAAGCACCAGCCCAAGAGCGACAAGATTGTCACTTCAACGACACACAACCAACCATGCCAAAACCAGCCATACAACAACACAGCGTCCAGAGTTCCCACAAGTTAAAGAGCTGGCATTCACTGAGGCTTACCAGGCATGGGCGGGTCAAAAAAGCCCTTCAGCGTCAGCTTTCCTGCAGTGTCTTGTTTGTCAGAGGCCCGCCGATGGCCTCAAAGCCCTGCCTGGTCCTCAGATGAAGCCCATCTGATGGGTGATGAACCAGTGCCCTGGTCCACGAGCATTGGGAGCATCTGGTCAGCAAGGTGTCCTTGGAGCCCCTGAAGCTAGGAGGACGATGGCAAGCAGTTCTAGATCCCCTGCGAGATCCATGAGCCGCCAGTGGAACCTTCTTGGAGACTTTCACCAGCTTCACTTCGGATTCAGTCCGAGAAATTACTAAGACAAAGCGCCTTAGGGGGGGAAGAGGGAGGGGGCCCCCACCCCAGTCCCCTCCTCCCCCTCACTCAGTGCCAAGAGAGGCAGGAGACACGCAGATTGCATGACCTGAACCCACGTCCGAGGTCTTCAATGGCAACCAACGTCAGCAGCAAAGGAACTCCTCCACCACCCTCCTTTGCTTGCCCCGCATCCATGGAAACAGGGCAGCCACTGCTGTCCTCCATCCAGTGGCGAGCTACCCTTGCCATCGTCCAACATCTCCTTCCCCTTCTCCCCTTCTTCCTCCCGCACAGATTTCCATACACAAGTCTCCTTCTACACCGTGACAACCACACTGCTGCTTCCAACACCAGCCAACCACAGGTCCCGCCTTGACCACCATGGTTCCGCCTCGAACACCACCGCCGTCCGTCTCCTCCACCCACCTGACACCTTGGACAAGCCACCTGTGACACACTGTTGCCCAACCATCTACACACGAGCCCGACACGGCCACACCGCCACCGCCACCAACACTGCTGCATGATCGTCTTCAGCAGCAGTCCCTCTGGCACTGCACACCCTCACAACAGGCAGCCGGCAACCAACAGACACGCCTCGCGAAGGACAGCTGGCCACCTCCTCTTGCAAGACTGGGACCACCTCCTCATCCGGTCCTACCCACCTCTGTCCAAACAGCACGGCGGTGTCCTTGCAGGCTGGTGGACCTGTGCAAACGCGTTTCGGTTTCCATTAAGGTTACTTTGATTTCACAGGCTGACTGGTGACCAATATCTGGCAGAAAACGCGCCTAGCTTCACAGGGATACTCTGTGCCATGGTCACACAAAGCAGGGGCAGAGAACCATCAGCTGCAGAGTGCATGCCTGCTCCAAGGCACTTCGCAGTGTTCAGGACACCTCTCCCCCCGGACCTCCCTCCCCTTCCCTCTTCTCCCTCTCCTTGTCGCTCTCTCTCTTTCTCTGCCCTCTTGTCTCACCTCCAACTCGTCCTTTGAATTCCCCTCCCTCCTTCCGAACAGCTGCCGTACCTTGAGCTGCAACAGGAACACCGCCTACTATGCTGTACAGTTGAACACCCTCTTTGAATCCAATCAGACGTGCACTGATCTGCTCCGTCTCATCAGCACCACAAAACCCCCACGACGGCTCTCCTCTGCGCGAAGAGACAACCTGCATGCACCAGCGCCTTACTCGTCAAGATCACCCTACCACGCTCCTGGACCCCCAGTTCTCGCCTCCGACCTCGCACGCTGCAGCGCGCAACGTGCACCTAGTCAGGCAGCGCAGTGCCGCGCTCCAAGTTGTTGCGGATCTCGGCCGTGTACTTCCCAAACGCGCGCTCAATCTTGCGGTTGAAGTGCTCGTTGCGGTCGTTGATGCTGTCAATGTCCTTCTCGTCGTGGAACCGGCGGCGGCGGCTGAACTCCTTGCGCTTCTTGCCGCGATCGTTGAGCTCCGCCACCATGCGGTCAATGTTCTCGTCTGGGATGTCAGGCGTCTGCGGGAAGCACAGCCGTGAGACACAGAGCAGTTTTGCCCCAAACGAGAATCGGAAGTGAGTGAGAGTGACTGGGAGTGAGTAGAAGTGGGTGGGAGTGGGGGTGGAGGGAGCAGGATTGAGTGTGATTGAGGAGTTAATGGTAGTGAGGTGGAGTGAGAGGGAGTGAGTGAGTAAGTGGGAGTGAGTGAGTAAGTGGGAGTGAGTGGGAGACAGGCAGTCAGGGGTCTGTGGCATTGATGCAGGACGACAGTTGCTAATGGACTCCATAATCCAGTTCAAAAGACACGACATTGGCAAGCGTTCATCCACAAGCAAACACCACAGGGAGGGAATCACATCCCCAGGGAGGCCTTCCTCCCCAAAACTCAAGTTGCAGGTGTACTCAACTCCACAAGACCGCTGGATCCCAAAAAACACTCCGACCCAAATGCACCCCATCGCTGCATGCATGCGGATCGAGATGCTCAACAATACCACACTAAAAGCTTTCTGATGCAGGCACCCAAAGAGCAACAGGAGCACCGCATCAGTCGTAGATGGATGGCACTGACCTTGCCGTACTCCAGGCATCCGCCGTCGCGGTAGAAGTCAGGGTCCTTCTCCTTCATCTCGTTGTACTCGTCCATATTCGTGGGGATGTTGGCGGTGCGCTTCTTGTACGCCTTGTACAGCGACTGCTGGTTAAACACTGCAAAAAGTCACAGATAACATCAGCACACGTGATGCATCGCATAAAACACATAGGGATGAGCACCTTGAAGTTTTCTCAAACTTTT
>SZWC01014156.1:48255-70362 GCA_023375785.1 Penium margaritaceum | reverse complement strand
CCCCTGTCCCCCTCAATCCGTCTCCTCCTCTTCCCCTCGCCCCCTTGTCTCCCTCTCTCTCATTCAGAGCACCTTCTCCTCGTCAGCAAACGTCCCACGGCTCTCCTGACCACTTGCACGGACTCGGCCGGTCCTTACGCTCTGCGCCATGAATCAGCCGATGGGCAGCACACGAACGGCAGACACATGTGTGAGAGCGAAAGAGCAGCCACCTGGAACGCGTCGAGGGCCACCTTCTTCGCGTCGTCCAGAAACTGGAGGGACGCGGACGGCCCCTTAGCCACGAAGAACATGGCGGCCCTCCATTCCGCCTCCACTTCCGCCTCCGCCTCCGCCTCTGTCTCCGCCTTCGTCTCCGCCGTGCCAGCGCTTCCTGGTCTCGGCTCCCCGCGCACACGGCTGAGATCCATGGGTGCCGGGGAGCTTAGAGGAACGAGCAGCTGGGCTGTTGTGGCCAGCCACAACAGCTGATAAAACGATTCTGCGTGCTACGAGCGGTTGTGTAGCGCGAGGTGTGCCACGTGGCTCGAACGTGGGTCCTGGCCTGTGGGCGACGGATGGGATTCTTGGGTTACTTAGTAACCCTATTGCAATCGACTCGCTGGTCAAATAAATTAGTTTTCCCGGATTTATGTCTGCGCCGACAATCACGCAGCGCGTTTCTCAAATTTTAATATTGTTTCCGCTCTCTGCGTCACACCTCGAACTTCGTGCCTTGCGAGGCATCGGACAGAGATGGCTACTTGTCCGCTTCCAAACACGGGTTTTTCGCGTAGGAAGCAACCGGACAGAACGGAGTCGGATAAGCAAAGCGAGTCAGCCATATAACGGACAGTACGCTTTGTGTCACGAACTGGACGGGAAGCTTGGCCAAGCTTCCCGTCCAGTCAAGTCAGCTGTTTGGCAAGACTAGCCAAACAACTGATCCCGGAATTAAAACGTCAGGAGAAAAACAAGTTGCGGTAGATTAACGCAACATAAATACAGAAAAATTATTTATTAGTACATTTTTTCTCAATTAAGATTTAATTATATGAAATTTTCATCTAGAAATCCCACATTTTCCTTTTTGCCTAGAAATCATTCATCATTACCCGAAATTGCACCAAAAAAGAGTAATGAATCCGCATTTTGTCCTATAAAAAAACCATTTTTTATATCTCTACAATTGACAAAACCTAACACAAAACGTACATAGTAAACTTCTTTGAACTACATAGAAGGTCCTTGCATTCTTTTTCATTTTACAAGGAATTGATGTGATTCTTATATACTCTCACCTTTTTAAAATGAATAAGAATTTTCTCTTCAATTCCATTCTGAATGTCGATTTAATGATAGTTCTACGCCGTTACTAAGCAACCCTATGCACGACTTGTGTGCAACACCCGCCTCTTGTTTTGGGGGGGGGGGGGGGAAGGTGGTTTTTGTGTGGCTAGGACAGCCTTAGAGGTGAGGGAACCTATGCTGCACCCTTTAAGACCACAAGGGGTCAATCTCTGGCGAGGGCTTTCGGTCAAAGACTGTGCCCTATGCAACTTATGATGCACCAATTTAGGTACCCACGAAACCCTCATTCTTGGCGACGGATGGGATGAATTGAGAGTCGAAGTGTTGGTGTATGGGCTTTGAGCTGTCATGTAGCCTTGTTTAGGGAGAGTCTCCTAGCTTGAGCTGATGGTTCTCTAGTGGCTACATTACTCTTTTTGTGACATGAATGGTGCATTCTAGCAGCCCAGTTTCCACACATGTGTCTCGTAGAGTTTTCTCGGTGGTCGAGACCCGGGCACTTGGTGGTTTCTGCCAGTGCTCCGGGAGACCCACAAAGATTGACTGCATATTGCCTCTGATAGGTTGTACACTCTCTCTGTGCTCGAGACCCGGGTGCACGGTGGTTTGTGCCGGTACCTCGGGAGACCCCGCACTGATTGATCTAGTCTTAGGGACCTTTTGACAGACATGTGTAGTCTGCGTGTGGCTGAGACCCGGACGTCCGGTTACGTGTTCCGGCGTCTCGAGAGGCCTAAACTTGCCTAGCTTGGCTAGACCGTGATGCTAGTGTGTCACCGTATATTCTGGTTGTGTTTGCGGTACATTTGATATTTTCCTGTCGGTCGAGACCCAGGCACACGGTTGCCTGTTCCGGTGCCTCGGGAGACCTCCAGTTTGTGGTTTCATGTTCTGGGACATGTGTACTCCCCGTTCGTGCGTCTTGGTGTGGCGGGGATGACGGGGCCTGGTGGGCTAGCCGCCAGTCCCCAATACAAACGGTCAGTGTAGGGCTCATTGTACTCTCTCCTTGATTCTTAATTCTGTTATTCCAGACTTAGCCAAATTTTGGCTCTGCGTTTCTCCTCCTCACACCCAGAGCTCATGTCTCATCCAGCATGGGCCTGCATGCCCTAGACCTATTTTAGCATGGTATCAGAGCACAGGGGGGCCATGTGAGCAACAAAGCAGCAGAATGAGTCTGAAACGCTGCTGAGATGCGCCACGTGGCGCCACGCAGACAGAAGTGTCAAAGAGCGACAAACGTGTCTGCAACAGCAACAACGACAGCTTTCATCTTCCACCTAAGCTAGGTTTAGTGATTTCTAGGATCCCACCGGATGCTACTGAAGCTGCTGTATGGGCGGCAGAAGCAGCACCATCGGTAGCCGTAGCAAAATAACAACAATGCCTTCCGGCAGAAAAGTGTAAGTGTCAACCGTGTGCAGCAGCGGTGCCGCCACATGCACGTGGCGTAGTTGCACGTGCAAGCAGTGCTCAGCATCAGCAGCAGCATTAGCATTAGCAACGTCATTGAGCACTGCGCAATGCGCATTAGCAGTGGTAGCAGCCGCAACCAGCCGCATGACAGCCTGCAGTTGCAACAGTGTCTAGCGTGCAAACAGCGTGGCAACCCATTGGCAAGCTGCCGCGTGCAAGGAGCGGGCAGTTGCAGTCGCGTAGTGCAGCCACTCGCCGCCACTTGCTGCGGCAGCAACGCGCGGCAGCAGTATTCTGCACCCTGAGCAGCAGCAGTTTTGCGCAGCATGACAGCACCAGCGCGAGCAGCGAACAGCAGCAACCGCATTGCGCAGCTTTCGCTGGCGGCAAGAACAGCAACACCATTTGCATAGCTTGCGTGTCTTGCTGCAGCGCGAAAGCAACAGCAGACATCGCTCTCCTCTCCTCTCTCTGTTGCTCTGCTGTGCTCTTCTCCTTTCTCGCTTCCGGTTCTCTCGCACCCCACAGTCTCCCGCTCTGTGGTTCTCACTCTCGCTGGCTCTCGCCCTCGCTGGCTCTCGCTTTCTCTCTCACTCTCGCTGACTCTCGCTCGCTCTCACGGACCCGACCCCTCGCAGTCGTGCTGACGTCATCACCGTCGGCACTTCGCAGCGGCGAGAGTCACCCACGACTTTCGCGTGGGTGCAGAATCACTCACGCGATCGTGGGTGGTTGCCGGTCGTTCTGTCATTCTCCACTCCGGATTTGATCTGGCCATCTCACTCAATAAAAAAAAACACTTAGGCCATAGGGACAATCGAGAACACCTGGGTATTTCGATCGCCCAGCGGGTATTTCTGTAACCTTTTGTAGAACCAAGCAGTCCTTTTAGCTTGCTAATTTTTTCTTCTTCTTTCCTTCTTCTACAGAAGGGAAGGCACTTTTACATTCTTTTCTTTTCTTCCCTTTAAACACAAGTACGTCTACCGTGCACTACAACCCTTTTCATTCTTTAGTTCCTTCAGGCCTCATCCCTTCTTCTTTGTACCACCTAGGGACAGTGCCTTTTTTCCTCTCACCCCTATCACATCTCATCATCCCTCTCGGCACGATGTTGCCGTGGCCGGGGCCACCTCCCGGCCCTTACCTTACACAGGGATTTTCTCCCTTGCCCCCTGACAGTGTTGTGCACTCTCACCCTCTTCATCTGCAACCCTAAGACAGACTGAGGCCGTCGCCGGGACCACCTCTACGTGGTCATGCCGGCCATGCACCCCCGTGGTCAGTTCTTACACAGCCAGGACACAGTACCTCCCACGCTCACTCCCATCACGGGTTGCCTTCTGGCACGGTGATCACACCGCCGACGCCACCACCTCACGGTGGTGCTAGCCCTTCCCTCTTGTGGTCGGTTCCTTCACCACCAGGAGAGAGCATTCCTCTCGCCCAGCCGTGTCACCAGCCCATCGGCACTTTGCCCCGGCCTCTGGCGTCATCTCTTCATGGGTCTGCAGGCCAGCTCCCTCTGTGGTCGGCTTCTACTCCGACCGGAGCCAGCACTGTGCACGCGCACCCATGGCACCGGCCTGCCAGCCTGGTGGACGGATCGCCTCCACCCTCTGGTCAGCCCTCTCCGTGGTCCTTCTCGCCATCACCGAGCCATGGCATTCTTCACGCTCATCCGTATCATTCCACACCTTCAGGGGTTGATGTGTGGTCGCTAGCACCACCTCTTAGTGATGCGGCTCTCCAGCCGCTCCCGTGGTCTGTCGTTACGCCGCCGGGACGTGGCATTCTCCATCCTCACCCCCATGACTCTCAGAGGAGTGGTCCTCTTCTTCCACGGCAGGATCCCGCTCTTCGTGGGTTTGCCTGCCACTTCTGTGGCGATGGACGCCACGGCTGGCGCCAGTGTCACCTGCGTCCCAGTGGGTGGCTTCCACCCTGGCTCCCCCCTCGTGAGCTCCCTCACACACCGCAGCAGACAGATCTGCCTCACTCGTCCGGTCATCATACCGGCNCGCCGGGACGTGGCATTCTCCATCCTCACCCCCATGACTCTCAGAGGAGTGGTCCTCTTCTTCCACGGCAGGATCCCGCTCTTCGTGGGTTTGCCTGCCACTTCTGTGGCGATGGACGCCACGGCTGGCGCCAGTGTCACCTGCGTCCCAGTGGGTGGCTTCCACCCTGGCTCCCCCCTCGTGAGCTCCCTCACACACCGCAGCAGACAGATCTGCCTCACTCGTCCGGTCATCATACCGGCGCTCTTGCTGTCCTGTACACCGAGCTCCGGAGCCTGCGACAGATGCTGCAGCAGATCAGGGATCATCTCTTCACCCGTCAGGCTGACTCTTCCCGTACACCATCGTCCTCATCTTCCTCCTCTTCTTTTGAGGGACCATTCCTGGCTGCACTGGACCTTCCGTCTCAGTCTACAGCTATTCTCTCCATCCTCGGCTCCACCGGTGTCATGCCACCTCCCAGTCCGCCTCCACCTTGTCGACGTCGTCGTCGCCTAGCACGTCATGTGCGTCTCGTCTCTGGCACGTCTTCATCTCCACCGGCTCCAGTCATTGCACCGGTTGAGGGGGGGTGTGTGCATCCGTCCACTTCAACATCGACTATGTCAGTGAGCACCGAGGATGGAGCAGGAGCACCTAGCACTGCACCCGTTGGATCAGGTCCAGCAGCAGTAGTGACATCAGATACATCCACACAGTCTACATCCACGCTTCCCGCATCCTCTACAGTACCAGCTGCATCGGCTGGTACAGCTGCTCTTGTTACACCGGCTGCCCCACCTGTTGCATCGCCTGTAGCAGCGTCCTCTGCAGCTTCTATATGTTCAGCAGCAGTAGTAGCATCAGACATATCCACACATTCTACATCCACACTCTCCGCATCATCTACGGTACCAGAGTCCTCAGCTGGTACAGCTGCACTTGCTGCACCGGCTGCCCCACCTGTTGCATCGCATGCAGTAGTGTCCTCTACAGCTTCTACAGCTTTAGGAGCAGTAGTAGCATCAGACACATCCACACAGTCTACATCCACGCTTTCCGCACCCTCTACTACACCTGCTGCATCAGCTGGTACAGCTGCACTCGCTGCACCGGCTGCCCCACCTGTTGCATCGCCTGTAGCAGTGTTCTCTACAGCTTCTACAGCTTTAGGAGTAGTAGCACCATCTGCTCCATCTACTTCTTCACCAGCAGCCGCAGCCTCGGCATCCTCTACTACATCCACAGATTCATCAGGCTCTCCTACAGCACCTGCTTCACTTACAGGACCAGTTGCATCGGCTACAACAGTTGCACCTCCTGTATCAGCTGCCCCATCTGCTGCATCCGCTCCATTGCGAGCAACAACATCATCTGCAACATCCGTAGTTTTTGCAGCATCAGCATCCTCACTAGGTGCATCGATGCCCTTGGCAGCAGTAGGTACTACGGCGGCACCTGTGATAGGTGCATCTACTACATCCTCAGTGCCGACAGCACAAGCTGTATCGGGCACCTCTCCAGCGCTTCCATCTTCCACACCAGCCCTTCTAGCCACATTAGTTGCACTGACCACATCGTCTCCACCAGGATCCCCAGCTTCATCACTGGGGTCGACGTCTTCATCAGGATCCTCTGCATGGGCGGTGTGAGCACCTGCTGAGGCATTAGCTACATCTATTGTATCGACATCCTCTACAGCACCTCCAGCATTCGTTCCGTCCGCTACATCGGCAGCACCAGCTTCATCAACAACACCAGCTACATCATCAACACCAGCTGCATTAGCACCACCGGCTTCATCGGCAGCATCTGCTACATCAGCAGCACCAGCAGCATCAGCAGCACCGACAACATCTGCATCATCAGCTGCATCGGCAGCATCATCTCCACTGGCAACATCATCTATATCATCAGTAGCAGCCACATCGGCAGCCTCAGCTGCATCGACAGCATCAGCAGTGTTGGTTTGTCCCTCATTGGTCAGTGATTATGCAGCAGCTGATAGAGACATCTTGGGGGGGGGCGTCGGAGTCTTGCCCACCTATGGTGGTGACTGCAGAGTTAGTGCCCTTCACCAGGTCAGCAGCACCTAGTCATTCCTGTCTGAGATGCCGAGCTGAGGAGGATGACATTCGTTCCCAGATCAGTGCGCAGGAGACGTACGTCGCTACCGTTTGAGCGATATAGGCCGGCGACATCCCTCCACCGGAGGATGCTCCAGGTTACACCTTCATTGGAGACATGGGGAGGAGCGATTACATCCAGATGTCTAGAGAGTGTGAGCTGAGGGATGCAGAGGAGTGGTTGCGTGCACTACAGGATACGTTAGCCGAGATACTTGCTGAGGTTTGTAGCACACACAGCCCAGATGGTTCCGAGTCCAGTTCCGTAGCACCCTCAGACAGTACCTTACAGGATAGGGATCCTGATGTAGTGAGCAGCGACGACACATCAGGCATCCTTGCGACATCCTTCAGCTCACCCACATCCTTCTCCTTTACACCTGGACCATCTCTCTCCACCTCTGAGTCTTGCACGCCTCCTACCTCACAGGTTGTCCAGCATCCACGTCCTTCAGCTGACCCTTTGTCTCAGTCCTTGGACATCTTGAGACATTTTGCTTCAGGAGGCACACCACCTGGAGCCACGCAGCTTCGAGCGGCAGAGATGGAGGTGATGGTACTCTGGAGAGTGGTTGACTCCTTGTCCACCACGTATAGTGAGATGATGGCAGTGCTCGAGGAGGTTGAGTTTGAGTTTCGCATAGTGACTCAGGAGGATCATGCCGAGATGCGTGAGCGTGCCTCTCTTCTCAAGGGTGAGTTGGTTGTAGCACAGGAGCACCTACGCACATTGGAGTGTACAGTTGCTGTACCGACTACAGGAGTGAGTTTCACACACACCGCTCCAGCTCCGTCTCCACTCTCCACTCCAGGATCTTTCGACACCATCCTTTCCACCTGTACTACTTTGGAGTCTGCTAGTCGGGACCTCTGGCACCTTCCAGATGTGGGGGGATCAGCCTCTCTCTCCTCGCTCTACCATGGAGCATTCGGCAGCGTCATCTCCAGTCCTTCACCCACTGAGTCTGATGAGAGTGACACCCAGGATCCTGCTAGTTGGGATCTCTGGCAGCTTCCATGTGGTGAGTGACAGGCGTTAGAGAGTGCGTGAGAGAGTTGTGCACATGTTCGTCATTGTAGTCTCATCCTCATCTCTCTGATGAAATACTCACATCTCCAGCTACTGTCAGGTGTGACCATTGTTGGATTGTTCTTCCCAGGATCGTTTGAGCCAGAAGGAGATGCAGTGCTACCTTCAGGCGATAGGTTCACAGCCTTCTGCATGCAGGGGGAGCAGATGCATCCTAGCACATTGGTGCTGGTGTTCATGTTCTCAGGACTCTCTCATCACGGGGGAGCGTCTGTATCTTCTCAGCTGGTACCTTGTCGACAGCTCTTGCAGCCCAGGGGGAGTGTTGGTGTATGGGCTTTGAGCTGTCATGTAGCCTTGTTTAGGGAGAGTCTCCTAGCTTGAGCTGATGGTTCTCCAGTGGCTACATTCCTCTTTCTGTGACATAAATGGTGCATTCTAGCAGCCCAGTTTCCACATGTGTCTCGTAGAGTTTTCTCGGTGGTCGAGACCCGGGCACTTGGTGGTTTCTGCCAGTGCTCCGGGAGACCCACAAAGATTGACTGCATATTGCCTCTGACAGGTTGTACACTCTCTCTATGGTCGAGACCCGGGTACACGGTGGTTTGTGCCGGTACCTCGGGAGACCCCGCACTGATTGATCTAGTCTTAGGGACCTTTTGACAGACATGTGTAGTCTGCGTGTGGCTGAGACCCGGACGTCCGGTTACGTGTTCCGGCGTCTCAAGAGGCCTAAACTTGCCTAGCTTGGCTAGACCGTGATGCTAGTGTGTCACCGTATATTCTGGTTGTGTTTGGGGTATATTTGATGTTTTCCTGTCGGTCGAGACCCAGGCACACGCTTGCCTGTTCCGGTGCCTCGGGAGACCTCCAGTTTGTGGTTTCATGTTCTGGGACATGTGTACTCCCCGTCCGTGCGTCTTGGTGCGGCGGGGATGACGGGGCCTGGTGGGCTAGCCGCCAGTCCCCAGTACAAAAGCTCAGTGTAGGGCTCATTGTACTCTCTCCTTGATTCTTAATTCTGTTATTCCAGACTTAGCCAAATTTTGGCTCTACATTTCTCCCGCTCACACCCAGAGCTCATGTCTCATCCAGCATGGGCCTGCATGCTCTAGACCTATTTTAGCACGGAGACCCTCAACTACTGCGGTTTTGGCCCACTGGGCCAAGCTTCCCATTCTTTTGGTACAGATTGAAAGGCGGAAGCAAGTAAAGAGGTAAATTGCAATTTCGCGAGAGCATCATTGCCGGAACCTTATTTGAAGGGCAGAAAAACCACATACCCGCCGCCACGAAGAATAAACCTGATTTCCCCCATCTTGCAGCAATAAACCCAGTTCTCCCTGTAACGGACGTGGTCCGTTCTGAAACTAACTTTGGAACCAAAATGCAAGCCCTTAGGAAAGTTGTTTAAGGAGGCAAAGCGAATGGTCACCTAAGCCATTTTAGTTGAGACGAGCCGCGCCACAAACAGACGGGGGTCATCATAGGGCAAGGACATAAAACAACACCAAATCATTCCACATGGCGTTGCTACGTTGGAAGAGTGGAGGAGTGACATGATGGATTTTTCATCACGGTACTCCTTACGCCGAGCGGAACAAAGGTGGTTCACAAGGATGAGGTGCCGGATGTGACGATTCAACGATCTGGGAAAATTGGATAACTTGTATTAAGCAGGCATGCTTGGCCAAAATGCACTCAGCCAAACGGTGTAAAAATCCTAAGGTTGTTGCGCAATGGGGTATGTATGTCATGACATAAATGCCCACTCGCGTGGTTTAGGGACTTGTGTATGCCAGGGACATTGTACTTCCCTCCCTTTTAGCGGCAAAGTCTTGGCACGCTAGAAGAAGGAGGCCACTGATGGCAAAAAATGACTTTGATCAGATGTTCAACGTCTCGAAGGTTGTCGTAGGTCTCCCAGATGTTATGCACGACATCGTAGTTGTGCCTCTTGACCGGATACTCGGTCGTTTTACCATGGTGTCGATGTTCAATGATATCTTCAAACATGTACTCTGTATCCCCGTCCACTAGTACCGGAGGTGGAGGTGTGACGTCTCTGCCAGGGAAGTTCATACTACGGTCCCAGTAGTGCTCCAGTTTACTGATGTGGAAGACAAGATGGATCGCCATGCTGTCGGGTAGGCAAAGGCCAGCAACGACAACGATTTTCATTTTCGAGATCTCAAACGGTCCCAACCACGGTGTTTGAGTTTTCTGAACTCCCGTCCATGGATTTTGATGTTTGCGCAGCTGAGGAGCATGATAGCCAGCGGTGAACACGTCATCGCTACGATGTTGGTCGGATGCTTGCTTCATAGCTGCTTGAGTCTTCGGGATGGTCTGCCGCATTTCATCCCAAACGCTTGCAAAGTTCCTATAGTTGATGTCGACTGAGGGGATGTTACTTTGACTATGTAATCCAGCCCGTGTGGTGGAAAGTTAATGGATTTCACCAATTGGGGTGGAGGTGACGGAATTGTATGGGAGTTCGGAGGTCGGCAGTTTTGCACCCAATCTTTGCAGTGGGGCTCACATAAAGTGCAAAGGAGTTGTTCGAACGTTTGAATGGTCTGCTCGGTTTGCCCGTCAAGTTGAGGGTGGAACGTTGTTGATAGATGGATCCGACCGCAAACATGAGTCACCAGTTTGCGCCTAAAATGGCTGGCAAAACGACCGTCTCTATTGCTGAAGATGGTTCATGGTACGATGTGCAGCCGTAGGATCCTGTTAGAAAACAGCCATGCTATTTCTTCTACGGTAACGGTGTTCATAGTCAGAATGAAGTGTAATGAGTATGGCGTCATAACCCTTAGGAGTGGCAGACAGTTCCGTAGAAAAATCCATGCTGATGTTGGCCCACGCTTCCGTCGTAAAAGGTAGAAGTTGGAGTAGACGGGGTTATCGCATGCGACAGGATTATTGTCTCTGACAGATGTCATGTTGGTTTTTGCGCATCTCTCATTGTGCTCTGTTGTGTCCTCCCTGCTTGTACATCGGCGTGCAGATGGTTGACGACGAGACTCGACGCTGCTAGAGTGTCGTCCGGTGCAGCCGACACTCGCTGAGGCCTACTCGCAGTTCCCTGGAGCCTCCTCCCTCCGGAAACGTGCTCAGCTCCATCGGCAGGCCTCCTCGGCGTTCGTGCCGCCAGCGGTCACTGCCACCACAGTTGTTGTTTGCATGAATCCAGCGGTCATTCTGACTGTGCCATTGCGTCTGTAGCATCATGCTCTGCCTAGGGTCCATGTCTCTTGCTGCGTGGCACTGTTTGGCATCATGGACCGTGGTAGGCACTGCCTGGGTTTGTGCAGCCAGAATTCTTTGCTGCTATTTTTCTAGCTGATTCTGACCACACGACTTCGTTTGCAGCGTTGGTATTATGGTAAGGTCCAGTTTTAAAGCAAACGGACGACGCCCGGGTTTTGGGGCTCTCGAGCGTCTGGCAGGGCTCATCGAGAAAACCCTGCCTGTCAGAAAATAGGTCAAGAACTGTTTTCTGATTGGTTGGTTAGCTGAGTAACAAGTTCTACACTAGTGGGGAGTGCTAAGAACTTGGAGGGGTCTCCCATTGTTGCTCATTCTTCACTTCTAATCAGTTACTTCCAGTTTTCAGCTACTTTCTGGCTCTAACACTGGCGCGCACATTTCTGAGTAACAAACCTAGACCTTCAAGACTTTAGTCTCTAGAGCAGTGGACTGAGGGGGTTGCAGACTGAAGCAACAAGCGTGGAAGCCTGCACGCTGCATCAACAACGCTGCTGCCCCAATCTGATGCCTGGTTTTCTATTTTGGTATCAGAGCAAGAGCGTAGCAACAGCAGCAGACGACTGGCGTACAGGTGCCTGACTACGCCGGTGGACCCCCCATAAGCGCCAGTGTAGGTGTGTTGTTGTCGGAGTTTTTCTGACAGCATTGACCTGCCCGGTGGCGGTGTCAAAAATTTTCCCACGGCCACTAGGCCAGGGGAAATGCTGCCGGATTTTTTCTGGCAGCACTGACCCCCACCCTGGATGCGAGGAGGTGAGCGGCAAGCCACGTCAGGTGCTTGCTGGCGACGACGCACGTGGCGATGTCCTCGAGGTGCAGTGGCTGGCCGCAGCAGCCCGCAGAAGCAGTAGCAGCTTGCAGTAGCAGCAAGTAGTGGCAGCAACAACAAGCAGCAGCGGTGCGCAACAGTAGCCTGCAGCAGCGGCAGCTCGCTGCAGCTCACAGTAGCAGCAGCCATAGCAGTTACCAGCAGCAGCAGCAGCGAGCAGTAGCAGCAACAGCAGCGACGAGCAGCAGCAGCAGTGAGCAGTAGCAGCAGAAGCAACAGTAGCTACAGCTGCTCGCAGCCCACTACTTGTAGCAAGTAGCAAGCTGCTGAGAGCAAGCTCGTTGCTCGCAACGAGCAACGAGGAGGCAGCAACGAGCAGCACGCTTGCTGCTCGCGGCTCGCTGCTCGCAGTGAGCTGTGAGCTCACTGTGACGAGCAAAAGGAAAAATAAGAAAAAACATGAAGGAGGAGAAAATCCCCCACTCCGCGAACATCATTGCTGTGGCTGCCGTGACTGCCACAGCCACTACAACAGGCGCAGCAGCCGTAGCAACATGTAGCAGCACGCAGCAGCAGCAGCCATTGTACCAGCAGTAGTAGCTACAGCTACAGCAGCAGCAGTAGCAGTAGTAGCAGCATATGCAGCAGCTGCAACCGCCACAACTGCACCAACAATCGTAGCAGCAGCAGCAGTAGCCGCAACAAACGCAACAGCTACTACAATAGCATATTAGCAGTAGTAGCAGTAGTAATAATGACTGCGGCCGCACAACAACGACTCCAACAACGACCGATGTTGATGTCAGCAACCTTCTGCTGACATCACTACTGACGTCACTACTAACGTCACGAACACAAATAAACAAGAGAAGGGAGGGGGAACTCCATAGCAGTAGTAGTAGTAGATAACGCACATAGCAGCTGCAGATATCAGCCGTCCTAGGCTGATGTCACTGCTGACATCAGCAGCACAGAAAACAAGAAAAGGAAAAAGAGGACAGGGGTATCAACACCATGGCTAACAGCCCCATTAGGGAGGGGTCCTCCTCTATTGGGGGGACTTCCATGGGGGTACCCTCCCCTTTTCTTGTAGCAGCAGCAACAGTAGCGGAAGTAACAGTTGCAGCAACAGCAGCAGTAGCAACAACAATAGTAGTAGTAGCAGAAGCAGTAGCAGCAGAAGCAACAGCAGCAACACCAGCAGTCCATAGGCTCCTTCGCCGACACCTCTGACCCCCTAGCCACCATTCAACAACAGCTTACCGCTCTGATGGAGGAGCTTGCAGCACTACAGTCGTCGGCCTCTCAGACTCACACTAGTGGTCCACCGCCTTTCATCTCTCCTGGGCACACAAGCCGTGCTGTGTTTGTTGTTACGCACTACCTTGCGCAGGTGCAGACTCAGCGCCAACGGCAAACTATAACCTCAGTCCTTGGCCCCACTCTGGGCGCCGGCCGCAGGCCCAAGGACTTTGAGATGCCGCCCTTGCCGCTCCAAGCCTGTGAACAATTCCGGAGCTGGGAGCTTAGCTTCCGCATCTGGGCGTAGGGTGAGGACTTGTGGACATACTACACCCTTCTGTATGACTCCACCCAAGCCGACCAGCTGTATGATGCTGGTCGTGCCGCACACGCTCTCGTCCCCGTCGCTCCTCTAGCGTCCCGCCTAGCCCTAGAACCCTTCCTCGACGACATCACCTCTAGCGAGACACCAGACCGTGCTTCCGCGTGGCATGTTCTCACTCGTCCCCATCGTCTATCCAACGAGGCTGAGACTAGCCGTCTGCTGCAGGAGTGCAACTCCCTGCACATGGGGGAGACCGGGACAGTCACCGCCTACTGTTATTGTGCTGAGGACATCATTTGTCGCCTCGGTACCTGTGCTTCACCCCCTCTCACCTCGCTCCTCACCATCAAGCGCGCTGCCACTTGTGCGTACATGGACGTCTTCGTCCACTTCTCCCAGGAGGTCCTCTCCACCATGGCGGTCCAGGGCACCCTTATGCCCTAGGCATACGAGCTCTTCCTCAGAATTGAGGAAGCTCATCTGGAGTCACGCCTCTAGCGCACAGATGCCCTCGCCTCACCTGCTGTGGCCTCCGTGGCTGTCGCCTCCCCTGCAGCAGCAACTTCCACTAGCTCCTCGTTGCGGGGAAAGAAGAAGCGCCGGGGCAAGTAGGACAAGGGTCAGCAGGAACAACCGCAACATCAGTCAACTAGGTGCAGTGGCAGTGGCTCGGTCTGCCACAACTGTGGCCAGCCAGGACATGTGTGGTACACGTGCCCGCTACCGACAGACGAGGCTCGAGTTACACCACCATGCATCGCCAGCGGGAGCGCCGTCTCACCTCCACCGTCATCACTGTCGCTGCCTCCAACGCCTCGACCCTGTCCAGTAGCTCCACTCCTCCGACAGCGACCTGGTCTCGCAGACGCCAGCTCCTCAACACCATCTTCCGCAGCTGTCGGTGCCACCGTTCCCTTCACCGACGCAGTCTTCCTTCTATCTGGGCTCAGGCGCCGTCACTCCACAATCCATCTAAACTCCCGGGCCGTCCACGCGTGAGCGATAGCTAGAGGAGTTCATTACGCTCTAGCTCGGCCTGCCTCGCCCTCCCCCCAAGGAAGTGCGAGTTGCGTCACCTCCTGCTCGATCCCCTCGTCCTACATGACTGTGACTGAGTTGCGATCGTGCCCTGCCTCCTTGTTAGTCTCGCCGTCTCCCGTGGTCTCCCCTGTTCCCCTCCGTGAGGACGTCATATGGCTTGATGATTGGCAGTCTCGGTTCGCACCCCCTTCCACCGCTTCCGCGTCTCTTGCTTGCTGCCATGTGACTGTTAGCGATCTGGCGACTCCGGTCCAGTTACCGGCCGACACCTGGATTACCAAATCTGGGGCCACGCATCACATGACGGCCTCTTGCAAGGCCTTCTGCATGCTTGGTCCTGTTGGCGATGTCTTCAGTGTCCGAAAAGGCTCCAAAAGGGGCCGCGGGCCCCTCCGGGCCGGTGGTCCCAGTCGTGTCCAGTGGTCCTTACGGGCCAGCCGCCCTAGTCACATCCTATCGTCCTACCAGGCGAGCCGCCCCAGTCACGCCCGCTGGCCCCTCCGGGCCGACGGCCCCAGTCGCATCCGATGGCCCCTCCGGGCTAGCCGCCCTAGTCGCGTCCACTAGTCCCTCCTGCCCAGTAGCCCTGTCCGCTTCCGCTGGCCCGTCAGACTTGGTGCCATCTCTTGCCCTACCGCGCTACACGCGTGGCCCAAGCGGGAGCCTCACACCTAGACAGTCGGTTAGCATACAGACCACAGGACCTCGCCTTGTGGCGTCTCGACCCCCTGTTGCTCCACGTGTTGCGTCCACTCCTAGGGTCGTGAGTGGGGACCGTGTTACCAATACCCTCAGCCTGACCACTTCGGTTGTCAGGGCATACCTGCACCCTAGCTCTGCACTAGGCTACGCGATGTTCCATCACAAGAATCAGCATGCTGTCATGGCTGCACTCGCACGCATACCACGTGGAGCTCGAGACGCACAGGCCCTTTTCGTCCGCTTCATAGCACGTCCGGAGGACCCAGCCACTGTGCGTGAAGCTCGAGCCTCTCCTGAGGCCACACACTGGGATGCTGCCTGCGCTGATGAGCTTGCTGCTATCCGACAGCACCACGCGTATGACCTCGTCGACCTCCCTCCAGATCGGAAGGCCATTGGTGCCAAGTTGGTCTTTGGGCGCAAATGGAAGCCCGATGGATCCTTGGACATGTACAAGGCCCGCCTCTCAGCCAAGGGGTTTGCTTAGGTCCCTGGGTCGATTACGACAAGATCTTTGCTCCAGTTGGCCGTTCTCCACGAGCCGAGCGCTTTTCATTCTAGTTGCCCAGCATGGGTGGGAGCTGCATCAGATGGACGTGAGCAACGCCTTCCTTCATTGTTCACGGGACGGTGAGGAGCTCTACATGGTGCAACCTCCAGGCTTCGATGATGGCACTAGGAAATTCTGGCGGCTACAGAAGGCCCTCTACGGCTTGAAGCAGTTGCCTCACTGTTGGAACCAAGAGATCGGTAGCACGCTCCTTCGTGGTGGCCTTCAGCGCAGCACCGCTGACCCCACACTGTTCGTCAGCGTGCGAGGCCAGACCCTTGCCGCTGTCCTGGACTACGTCGCCGATCTCCTCATTTCGTTGCCTGACATGGCTGCCGTCCAGCGTGCCAAGGACCTGCTGCACACCACCTACTAGATGAAGGATCTCGGGTTTGCCCGAGTCTTCCTGGGGATGGAGCTCGAGCATGATCGCTCCGAGGCCATCCTGCACGTCCACCAGGCTGCCTATGTGCAGACCCTGTCAACTCGCTTCGGCGAGGACCTATCCCTCGTGCCCAACACATCTTCACCCATGTCACCTGATGGCCAAGTGAAGCTGAAGAGTCCTCACCCAACCGTTGTGGGTGAGCCAGTTGACGTGACCATGTATGTGCGAGTCATCGGGTCACTGATGTTCGTGGCGACGACAAGGCGCCAAGACATCGCGTTCATCGTCAACCTCCTGGCTCAGTTTTCTCAAGAGCTGTGTCACCTCCACTTTGAGGTCGCGATTTGAGTACTGCGCTACGTTGTCTCGACTCCTCCGCAAGGTCTCATGTTCTGCCGCTAGCCTTCTGACGTCGCGGTGGGCTACACCGATAGTGACTGGGCCGGCATTCCAGACGGTAAGAGTCGCACATATTGGATCTTCCTGGTTGGTGGCACGGCTGTGTCCTGGCGTAGTGGCAAGCGAGGGTGTATTACATGCAGCATTGCTGAGGCTGAGTACGTGGCCCTTGGCTCAGGCGCATGTGAGAGTGTGTGGTTGTGTGTCTGTTTTTTGAGTTGTGTCAGTCCGTCGCATCCATCACGTTGCATTATGACAGTGAGATTGTCATGGCCATCGCCGACAATGACGGGGTGCATCACATACGCACAGAGTACATCAAAGTTGAGTATTACTATGTGCCTTTGTTGTTGTACGACCGTAGCATCAACATTGTGTGGGTAAAGATAGCACGGCAGCTGGCTGACTTCTTGACCAAAGCACTGAAGCGCACCTCATTCAAGAAGGCTGTGAGCTCAGTTTGTGTGCATTCATGAGTGGCTCTCTTTGTCCTTGCCTGCGTCTCTGTGTGCCCTGGGGGAGTTTGGTTGTTGACTATGTTTCTGCCCGCACATGTGCACTAGGCCTGTGAGTCATTGGTGAGCGTTCGTTTTTGCGCATCTCTTATTGTGCTCTGTTGTGTCCTCCGGGCTTGTGTACATCGGTGTGTAGATGACTGACGGCGAGACTCGACGCTGCTCTAGTGTCGTCCGGTGGAGCCAATGCTCGCTTAGGCCTACTCGCAGTTGGCTGGAGCCTCCTCCCTTTGGCGACGTTCTCAGCTCCATCGGCAGGCCTCCTCGGCGGTCAGGCCGCCATTTGTCACTACCACCACAGATGGTGTCTGCATGAACCGAGCGCTAATTCTGACTGTGCCATTACTTCTGCAACATTATGCTCTGCCTAGGGTCCATGCCTCTTGCTGTGTGGCACTATTTGGTATCATATACCGTCGTAGGCACTGCCTGGGCTCGGGTAGCCATAACACGCTGCTGCTGTTTTTCTAGCTGATTATGACCGCATGACTGCGTTTGCAGCATCAGTGTTATCGGTTTAAGGCAAAATGGACGGCGCCCGGGGTTTGGGCTGTCGGGCGTCTAGCAGGGCTCACTGAGACAACATTGCTTGCTTGAAAATAGGTCCAGAACTATTTTCTGATTGGCTGGTTAGCTGAGTAACAAGTTCTACACTAGTGGGGGGGAGCTAGAACTTGGAGGTGTCTTCCATTGTTGCTCATTCTTCACTCCTAATCAGTTACTTCCAGTTTTTAGCTGCTTTCTGACTCTAACATTGGCGTGCGCATTTCTGAGTAACAAACCGAGAGCTTCCAGACTGAGTCTCTAGAGCAACAGACTGAGGGGGTAGTAGACTTAAGCAAGGGAGCGTGGAAGCCTGCATGCTGCATCAACAACGCTGCTGCCCCAACGTGCTACCTAGTTTTGCATTTTGTCACACAATTTACACATGCCCGCCGCGTCAGTCTGTGTCTTGTGCCACCAAAAGTATCTTGCTAGCATCTTGACCGTCCTATTTTTGCCAAAGTTTCCACCTGTACCTGTGTCATGGAATCCCTCCAATAACATTCTTCAGAGCTCCTAGTATGGTGGGAAAACGACTTGGCGAGTGAAGCACCGTTGCCAGTAGGGGTCGTCGAACAAAAACTTGGTCTTGTTGTACCAACTGAACTCATCGTAGCCCTTTGCGAACAACTTCGCAAAGTACAGGTCTCATTTGACGAGCAACGTGCTGATCTCGAACATCAAATCTGGTCACTGACCAACAACATCTGCAAGATTAGTTTTCCCAAGTCAGTACTCGATATCTTAGTCAAACTTGGACTTGAGGAACTCCATCCATCGAGTTTTTTGACGGCTTAGATTGGCAGATTCTTCAAGCATTGTAGCACGTGATGGTTGGTGCAGAAGACGCGTCGTCGACATTCAAAATAGCACCACCATGCCTTGAATGTGTGCACGACTGTGAGCAACTCTTTCTCGTGCACTGTGTAGTTAAGTTCCAGCCCGCATAGTCATTGCAGCATGTACGTGACCGGTTATTCTCCAGCCCCATTGTGTTGGAGGAGAACGGCTTCGATGGCTCAATCGAAAACGTTGGTGGCCATGATGTAGCCCATCGTTAGATGTGCCAGTTGTAAAGCTAGCACCGATGTCAGAGCATTTCTCAAAGAGTTCAACGCTTCTTGTTCGATGTCCCTCCAATTCCACTAGATGGTTTTCCGGGCGAGATTGGAGAGAGGCGCCAACATTTGTGCGTAGTCCTTTACGAATAAACTATGGTGACTACAATTACTACAGTCGACTGTTCTGTAGTGACTGTTTACTGAACCTGTTTTTGGTTTTCTGTCTAGTGATTTGTGACTGTTTCGCAGTGTGGTTAGCACTAGAATATCTACGTCATGAGTTTTTGAAAGTTTATTACATTGACAGAAATGTTTTGCGTTGGATAGTATGATGCTAATGCACCATCGATATCTGTCGTTCGATGACATCGATGTTGCTTGATGGCATCGATGTCGTCAAATGTATTTAGGGTGTTCTCCTCTTGGCGAGGGGGGACACCCAAACCCAGTGTTGTTGTCCGCCCGGTCCAAGTGGCTTTCAGACAGGGCGAACTCTTCCTCCTGCATCTACGTAGGCGGTTCCAGTTCAGAAGCACAGATGGCTCTGGCTCAAACCCAGTTGCTGACTGCTACTGGGTCCTCTCTAAGAGGATCTTTTGCCTTGCTCAGTGCAACGATGCGGCGAGCAAGGTAAGGGGTCATCCACACACTGATGCAGCGTCACCCATCGCCAGCAACAGGCATTGGCGCCGAGGTGTTCCTCGTTGCCACGGGAAACTTAGCCGCAAAACACGTGAGCGAGAGGCTCTTGCATTGGCAGCTCTCACGCTGCCACACAAGCTATGGCTGGAGAGGACGACGGGGCTGCAGAGGGAGCAGAATGTGAGGATTCCTCTGAGGAGGAAGAGGTGGAGATGATGGAAAAGTGGAAGAAGAAGCCAAGCATTGTGTGGAACTAAAACAAGGAGATGAAGGGCACAGTGGAGAGGAAGGCTAAGAGCGTCCTTTGCAAAAACAGGCCCAAGGACTACTCATGCAAAGATGGGAACACTAGCAACAAGTGGAAACACCTCTGACTCAGCCACAAGGAAGAGTATAATGAGGCCAAAGAACAGGAAGCCGGAAACATGCTACACCATGCTACTAGGAATGCAGTCACCATCGGTGTGGAGGTAGCAACAGAGGCGGTGGGGCGGGAGAACAATGTCATAGCCCATGGAATTGCAGGCATTGGTGCAGTGTTCAACAAGCGCTACTTCCAATCATGCATTTGGAAGCACGTCATGAAAAAGAACGTGTCTTTCTTGACTATGGAATCCATCTGGCTGGAAGTGGTATTCTTTCATAGAAACCCGACAGCAAAGCTTCCCGGATGCATGAAAATCTTGTGGCAAATCGCCTTGGCTGCCGCGGTGTTTTGTGCACGCATCCGCAAGCAGCTGGCAGAGGTGACATTGGCAATCTCCTTCACAACGGATGGCTGGATGAGAGACGCCAACATGAAGTACTTGGGCATCACCACCCACTGGGTGAGCGATCAAAAGCTGAAAAAATACTCTGTCGTTCCCCGAAATCATCGTCAGTCCAATAGCAGAGAACTTGTACCTTTCACTGTCCACAACACTCAAGGACTGGGGCCATTGGGACAGGGATTTTTCCCTGACCGTGGACATTGAGTCTACCAACGACACCATGGTGGACAACTGGATCATCCTGCTGCAGCCGGTGTTTGCAAAAGCCGGACACATCTGCTGTCCCAGCCACGTCATGAACCTAATCGTGTAGGATCCCATTTCCCTCCCGCAGGTAGCAGAGATTGTGTCAAAGGCTCGGGCCATCGCCGTCTCTGCCACCCGGTCAACCCCAAGGAAGCATTCTCTGATCTCCCACATCACGGCCGCGGGTAAGAGGTATGAGAGCTTGCATCTGGATACCAAGACGAGGTGGAACTCCATGCTCCACATGTGCGTCCGCGTACTCTCTTTGTGGCAGCCGCTGGAGGACTGGCTGAAAGGCCCCCCCAGAGAGGGGGCTGTGTTACTCCCCACCTTTGATGAGTGAGAGATCATAGCCCTCTTAATTTTCATCCTCAAGCCTTTCAAGTCCTTCACGGAAACCACGAGTGGCTCCAAGTACCCCACCCACTCTCTGGTGATCCTGTTTTACGACATAATGCTTGACATGTTGCAGAAGTGGCATGTGAAGGCAGCAGCAGCTGAGAAGAAGAGCAAACAGTGCGCCAGCTCTGGGGAGCTTGACAGCAAGGAGAGCAAGGAGCCGTCTTTGGCATAACAAAGGGCTTTGATGATGCCTTGAAGAAGTTGGAGAAGTATGAAAAACTATTCTCAGAGTGCCACCTGCTGGCAACTGCACTGGACTCGCACTTCCGCCTTCAACACTACCCTCACGCACACAAACTCCTGGGGTTCATGTCGCCGTCCACTGTCCACATTCGTGTTATGGAACTGCTACGTCTCTACCATTTGGTTAGCTTGTGAATCGATGACTTGCTTCCTGCAGTTGTAAAAAAATGTAGTTTTCTCATTGAACAACAATCTCTGTGCAGGTGAGCGGTCAACTTGCTGCAGGCACTGCTGCTGGTGCTGCTTGCACAGCAGGCAGTTCTGCTGGCACATCAGGCAGTGCTGCTGGCGCTGGTGGCGTGACTGCCACAAGAAGTGGTGCCGCTGGAGCTTCTCGATCAGCTGCAGGTGCATCTGGCAATGGGGCAGGGTCATCACAGGCAAGGTTTTTCTCCCTGAGCAGTTTACCATTTCTACATTTCTGTGCAAGTGTCAATTTGGTGGCCAGACACCATGTTTCTGCAATCACCGCAAAAAGACTGTTTTCCCTGACTTTTTGTATTGTGCAAAAATGCAGGCTGCAGGACGGAGTCTGCGGCCGAGGTCTCCAACAGAGGACACCGCGCACTTGGAAGCGACGTAGGCGGATTCATGTTCAAACATGTTCACTGCGCCCCACGCACTGTCGGCAGCGGATGAGAAGGAAGAAGGGTCCTTTGAGCAGGAGCTGGAGAAGGGGTCATTGTTGCCTGTGAATGCTTACATGCCTGATGGTGGGAAAATCACACACTTACATCCTAGTGCACTCCACAAGTGCGTCCCAACACCATGCACTAACACCATACACTCTACAAGGAGTGTACATGAACAGTGCGATCTCATGTTGTTTTCTATTCTTTTTACTCTCTTTCCCTCTCCAACTAAATATTCATTCCTCTCTCTCTTTCAATAAAACTACCTCTCCCTCCTTCTCCCTCTCTTTATCCCTCTCTTTATCCCTCTCTTCCTCTCTCTATTTTTTGTTTCTCTGTATTTCTATTTATCTTTATCATTCTCTTTACCATTTCTCTATTTTCCTGCCTCTCCATCTCCCCCCCCTCCCCCCCCTCTCTCTTTCTCTATCTATCTCTCTCTCTCTCTCTCTCTCTCTCTCTCTCCCTCTCTCTCTCTCTCTCTCTCTCTCTCTCT
>SZWC01014156.1:27132-48040 GCA_023375785.1 Penium margaritaceum | reverse complement strand
AGAGAGAGAGAGAGAGAGAGAGAGAGAGAGAGGGAGAGAGAGAGAGAGAGAGAGAGAGAGAGAGAGAGAGAGAGAGAGAGAGATACAGAGAGAGAGAATCACATGATTTGACAGATTACCTATACTAGTCCGTACGTTTAGCATTCGTGATAACTTTTCATTAAATATTGTTACGCACCAAACCCACAAAAGTCTCTCTTAGTTAACATTCGGAAACGTACATCTCTCTCGCTAAGGGGTATTCAGTGAGCCTTGAGTACTATGAGATCGAGTGGCCAACACGGCTTTGTCTTGCGCAGAATATGATGGCCGTAAAAAACTGCAGGCAGAACTCTGGATACGCGGTTGCCTCGCTGACCCGATTGCCGTCGAATGTCGGAGGAGGACCTTGTCCTGTTGCTAACACCCCTGAATGCGAGGCAAAGTGTAAATGGGCTAGTGCGATCGTTTTGTGTGACAAAGTGCACTTATCACACACTGAGTGTGTGACTCTTTACACTTGTCATACGCAATCATTTGCGAGGTTTGTTACAAAGAAAGGTCATGGGTATGCAATGTTTTCCACCCCATATGTGAAGCAAGAGATTCAGAACCAGCAGAGCTTTTGTTGTTTCTGGAGAGTAGGCGGTCATACCCACCGGGACCTGAAACTTGCATCTTTGAGGAACCATTTCATCCTTTCAGATGAATTTTTGTAAACTTCATGTCGACAATGTTGTTAGCAACGGGTGAAACGAGAACAGCTGAACCAATGACGTCGGAAATGTACAGTTTATCATCGCATTCATTCTGAACCAAAATAATTGAGAAAAGTCTGGGCTTCGGTTTCTCTCTCTGAAACAAATAAACAATGGTTCCGTGTCCAGCTTAATTTGAAACTCGAGTTGATGCTCTTCGATTCTGCCTCTTTCCATTGCAAGAACAATGAAAAACAATATCAAACATAAAAATGTTTTGCTTTTCACAAAATGGTTCGAAACTGTTTGAAATGGTTCACCAAAGAAGCTGCAGTTTCAAAATCCTAAGAACAGGACCTCGAATGCATTTTGAAGGTTAGTTCTCAAACCTCGCAGTAACTAGGTTTTCTGTGTATTGACGTTGATATCAGACTGCAATGATTGATGGTTTGTTGTTTGAAATGCTAGATAACTCCTCGCAATCTAGCCATTTCGGAATATGGCTTTCGCACACTGAGTGCGTGATGAGTGCACTTTCACACTCATTTCGAGCGCACTCGCCACATGCACTAGCCCTGTACACTGCGGCCATCTCTAGACCATCTTGCAAGGACTGAATTGAAGAATCAGTTGAGTCACTACCGGCCAAGAAAAACATGTCAAGGAACAATGTCAGGTCCACTGCTGACAGCAAGTAGACGTCCGTCGAGAAAATATGATAACCTGCTCGGAGTGAACGACCGGCCGTGTCAAACGAACAAACCAAATGGTGAAAGAAAGAAATGATTGTCGTAACTTACAAAGGAAATCTACTACAGACATACCACGATCAGAACATTAGTACATTGTTAACGTACTTTAGATGATAACACCGTAAGAGGCTTGAAAACCCACAGAAAAGAACTTAACGTTTGTCGTATCCTTTTCCCATTTTTTTTCATTGTATACAATATTCAGATAAACAATTATCTTTGAATCATATACATTTTTCAACCACACAATGCTTGACCCTAATCATGTACAGAAGCAAACGCAATCACACTAGCCCCACACACTGAGGTGCCTCCTGAGGAGCAATTGTTTTGGCCATATAGGACAAAATGAGAACTGTGCTGAGACACACGAGATATATTCACACACTGAGTGTGCTCGTAGTGTACTTTGGTATGGTTTTAGAGCGCACTTCCCACATACACTAGCCCCACGCATTGACGTCCCTCCTAGGTTGAGTTTTTTTTGGCCATACATGACCAAAAAAAAGGTATGATAGGACATATGAGACAAAAAAGTGCACTGAGTTCGCTCTTAGTGTACTTTTGTATGGTGACCGAGCGCAATGTGGACATACAATAACCCCACGCACTGGGGTCCCTCCTAAGAAGAGAATTTTCTAGCCATACAAGACAAAACTACACTCTCGTCACACACAATGGAAGGAGTGTAGGGATGGGTGCAAAGAACCCCCTTTGGTGAGAGCACACTCAATGCACACACTAGAAAAGCAGTGTATAAAACGGCCTTGATTAACCATACCTCCACCTAAAGGTAGAAAATCGGCTCACCATGAAGTTAACCAGCCTAACTTCCGTGACTTCCCCATCACCCCTCATGGTGTCGTAGCGGAGGAGTTGCTACAGGAGGAGAAGAGAATGAACGAGCTCCGCAAGAAAGCAGAGCTTGAAGGCCTGATGGGTGAGGCAACTGAGATGCTGGAGGATTTGGAATGTTTCACCCTCAATGACGGTGATGAGGTCACGGGAGAGGGCGGGGGGGAGGGGGGGGCAATGAAGGCAAGGAAAAGTAGGCAAAGGGCATAGGTAGTTTGTACTTGATGATATAGGATTGCCGCAATGCAGCACAACATTGTGTGCTTGCTTGTTCCACTGCTGCAACAATGTCATTTCAATTCCAACATTGCTCAGTCTATTGAATTTGTACATATACTACGTCTTTGGAAATGTGTGCTGCTTACGTAAATGCATAAGCATAACTTCAAATAGCAGGCCGAAAAGTGTTCCACTGCTGCAACAATCTCAATTGAATCAAACATTGTTCAGTCTGTTAAAACTGTACACGTACCAATTCTGCGCATCTGTGCTGCTTAGGAAATGTATATGAATGACTTAAGGTAGCAGGCCAATGTACCACTTTTAATGTTGCACCTTGAAACACATAAACACATTACATGTCCACCTATGTAGGCAGCAGGCCAAGAAGAAAACATCCGAAGAGGTGTGGAAAAAGAAACCATGCACATTGGTGCAATGTTTTCAGTTGCCACACCTAGCTTAAGTATGAAACACATAGCCGCATACGTGGCCGGGTCCGGTATCGCGATACTACCCGGTATTGCGGTACCAATTCTCTCTGCAAGCATCGACTTGTGATACAGATTCTGCCCCAAGAATCACGATTTGGCATCAGTGTGCAGCCTCAGTACGGCTGTAAACTTCTTTGGTGTCGAGGCTGATGTAGTTGCCTCAGCAGCTGGATTTTTTTCCGCTTCTCCTGCCTCCACGTGGATTATTCATGCTTGAGCTTTGTGATGGAAACTGGGGCAGCCCTCAGGGATGTGATGAGGCTCACTAAGAGCCGCCTAGGCTGGACCAACTGTTTGTGAGAGGGGGTTGCAGGTTGCACAGACAGAAATTACGGAAGCGAATGTAGGTTTGCAGAGGAAGCGAATGTCTGAATCGACTCTTGAGTGAAAAGTTATATTGTCACAGCTTTCTAACAAGCCCTTATATGCCTCATTTGGCCTAGGGAGCACTGAGATACACTCTATCAAAGTCTACCCTCTAGCACACTCTCCTAGCCTTGCGGGATGAGTGGCAGTCACCTTGTCATACAAGAGAATTATGTCTCACACCACTTGGACGACCAACAATCGTGGTCTGCACCTTCCTTCAAGTCTCTTGGAGATCCTCTAGCTGCCTTTTCTCCTTGAAGGCCGCTCTCAGCCGTCCTGGCCAATAATCCTGCCGCCTTTTGAGCTCAAAGTGCTCAGGTCGTCACTTGAACCCGACCCATGATCTCCAAACTTTGGAAATCCATGTCTCACTCAAACGGATTCCGTATCAAGTTCCGTAAAGTGCGTTGGAACCTGTGAAACATCCTCTATGCAACTGTCATGCCAGATGATTTTTATCGAGCAACCTGTTTTTGTCACTTTCTGGCACTCTCATATCCATCATTCTCCCATTTTGCAAGAATAAAAATCACACAAGTCCGCACTGTCCCCTCAGCTGCTGAAAGCGGTGCGCTGCCAGCGGCTTGGTCAGGAAGTCTGCCAGCATCATGCTTGAAGGGCAGAACTTGATCTGCACCACCTGCTTTGCCACGAGCTCGCGGATCAAGTGGCACCACAAGTCGATGTACTTGGTGCGGGCATGAAACTCGGTGTTCTTCGTCAGAGCAATGACGCTCATGTTGTCATAGTAGATGGTGGTGGCTGTGGTCTGCTGCTGTCCAAGGCTTGCTAGCAGCTCACGCAACCACACAGCTTCCTTCGTTGCTTCACTGAGGGCGATGTACTCTGCTTTGGTGGAGGAGAGGGCAACACACTCTTGCTTCTTGCTCCTCCAACTGATTGTACCTCCCCCGAGCACAAACACAAACCCACTGGTTGACCTCCTTGTGTCCAGGTCACCTCCCCAATCTGCGTCACTGTAGCCGATGAGGATGGGACTGTTGTTGCCGTTGAAGGTGAGGCAAAGGCTGCTGCTGCTGTCGAGGTAGCGCAGCACGCGCTTGACCGCCTTCCAATGCGGCACGCCTGGATTCGCGCAAAACTTGCTTAACACTCCCACTTCTTGGCTGATGTCGAGGCGCATGCCAACTGCTGCATACATGAGGCTTCCAACAGCTGCTTGGTACGGCACTGCTTCCATGCGGCTGCTCTCTTGCATGCTGCGGGGAATCTGCGTCATGCTCAGCTTCGCTCCCGCTTCCAGTGGTGTTTTTGCTTTGGGTGCTCCTGCCATGTTGAAGCGCTTGATGATGTCGCTCACGTACGTGATCTGCAACAACTCCAAAGTCTACTGCTGCCGGTCACGCTTGACCTGAAGGCCAAGGTAGGAACTGAGCTCTCCCATGTCTTTCATGTCGAACCTGGCAGCAAGGGACTCCTTCACATCGCCCAAAAGAGACTTGAAGTGAGATGCAATTAGCAGATCATCAACATAGAGCAAGATGATGATCTGGTTTGCCTCTTGTGTGCGCCCATAGATAGCATGGTCAGCTTCATTGCGCACAAAGCCAAGGCCAGCTAGCTGCTCATCCATCTTGTGGTACCATGCTCGCGGGGCTTGCTTCAGGCCCTAGAGGGCCTTCACAAGCTTGCACACCAAACCTTTCTTCCCTTCCACAACATACCCCTCCGGCTGCTTCATGTACACATCCTCCTCAAGGTCACCATTCAGAAATGCACACGTCACATCCATTTGGTGCACCTCCCAGTCCATAGCAGCAGCAAGAGCAAGGATCGCTCGGATGGATGGGAACTTAGCAACAGGTGCAAATGTCTCATTGTAATCCACACCCTCAGTCTGCGCATACCCCTTTGCAACCAGCCGTGCTTTGTACCTGAGAATCTTACCATCCGCACCACGCTTGCACCTGAAGATCCACCGGCATCCGATCACCCGGCTGCCGCGTGGAGCCTCCTCAAGAGTCTAGGTGCCGTTCTTCATGAGCGCACCATACTCCTCATCTGCTGCGCCACGCCAATCTGCCGCCTTGGCGCTGTGCATGGCTTCAGTGAATGTGGCTGGGTCATCGGTGACTGTGAGGAAGAGAAGCTCGAGGTCAGATGACTCCGTTGGTGGTGGAACGGTGCACAAGTTCACCAGCTCCTCCAGCGGCCTCTGTTTGTTTATAAGGCGCTCGGATCACCTCAGCGGCTCCCCACTGTCCTTTGCACCATTGTTGAGGCGTGGGGACTGTCGTGGCAGCGGCTGTGCATTGCTTTGCTGCTCCTCCTCATCAGATTCTGCTGCCAGATCCTTCTCCTTCTTTGCTCCCTCCACCTCCTTGTCGTTGCCGCTGTCACCACCATCTTCCGCACCGTCCTCTTCTGCTGCCGGTACTTCTCCCACTTCTGGTACAAGTGCGGGAGCAAGTGGATCTGCCGACATAGGGCTCGAAGTCCAGCCCTTCACTTCCTCTTGGAAGACCACGTCACGGCTACGGATGATCTTGCGTGCGGCGAGGTTGTAGAGGCGATATCCCATGGTGTCGTAGCCGAGGAAGGCGGCCTTCACCGACTTTGCGTTTAGCTTGTTACAGCTGCCGGTAGGCACGTGCACGAATGCACCACACCCAAAGACTTTCAGGTGCGTCACTGTTGGCTTGTGTCCTGTCTACGCCTCCTCCGATGTCATGAGCGGCACGGCACGCATAGGGCTTCGGTTTTTCAGGTACACAGCGGTATTGACCGCTTCCGCCCAAAAGGTTGGGAGCCCCGCGTCTTGGAGCATGCTGCAAACACGCTCCGTGAGTGTGCGGTTTGTGCGTTCAGCTACGCCATTCAGCTGCGGTGTTCCAGGTGGGGTGGCCTCATGCTTGATCCCGCGATGCTTGAGGAAGGTTCGGAAATCGTCGGAGAGGTACTCTCCTCCACCATCGGTGCAAAGCACCTTCAACCGCCTGCCACCCTCATTCTGTGCAGCAGCAATCTACACCTTGAGAGCATCAAAGCACTCATCCTTTCCAGCCAGGAACAACACCCAATTCTTCCTTGACTTGTCATGAATGAACGTGACAAAGTACAACTTGCTGGACAAGGATTGTGATGGCATGGGACCGTACAAATCAGAGTGAACGAGTGAGAGAAGCTCAGCCGCCCCCTTCCCCTCCCCCGTGAAAGGAGCACAGCCTTGCTTCCCTTCAATGCAGCCCTCACAAGCCGATGCACCAGGCTACTTCACCCCCTTGAGCTCCAGGCTGCGGACCATCTGCTGCATGGAGATGATGGCACCAAAGCCGAGGTGACCAAGCCGGCGGTGCCACAGGCCAATGTCGAGTTTTCCCTCTCTTGCCGCCAACGCTGAGTCGGCTTCCTTCTCCGACGCCACGTAGAGGCGGTAAAGACCGTCCTCCTTGTTTGCTTTTGCAAGCACACGGCCTGCAAGGGCAGAGATGGTGCAGCCACTATTCTCAAAGCAAACCTGCATGCCTTCGGAGATGAGAGATGAGACAGAGAGGAGGTTAGCTGCCAGCCCCGGAACATGGAGCACCCCCTTCACACAACGTTCCACGTGCTTACCCTCAACGGAAGCATAAAACACAATCTCACCCTCCCCAACCGCCATTTGTATATGGTTGTACCCCATGTACACCCGACGAGGCTCAATGACGGTGTAGACAATGAACCACTCCCGGCGACACGTCATGTACCGCGTGGCTCCCAAGTCGATCATCCAGAACAGGGCTGTTGTCGGAGACGTGCAGGACCCTCATGGTTGACACGAATCCATTCTCCCAATCTGCGGCGTTAGCAGAAGCGTCGGACTGTTTTCCCGCTCCCACTCCAGCCGCAAGGTCTGCCTTCTATTTCAGACATTCGCACGCCCAATGGCCCGGCTTCTTGCAGTAGTGGCAGTTCCCCTTCTTCTTCCCTCCTCCGCCGTTGCTCCTGGTTGATGTAGCACCTCCTCCATGACCAAAGTTGGTGATGAGAGCGATGTCTAGTCCGCTTCCGCCCTCCTCTCCCCTGCGCTCCTCCTCAAACAGCAGGCTCTCATCCACATCATTGAGGGAGAGCTTGTCGCCACGCTGGTCCAGGGAAACAATGAGAGGAGTGTAGCTGCTTGGAAGGAGCGAGAGGATGGTTAGCATGAGCACACACTCCTTGACAGGGCCCTCAATCGTAGGAAGCTGGTCAGAGAGAGACTTCACCATGTTGATGTAGTCAATCATGGATCTGAACTCATCCATCTTCATAGTGTGAAAGCGACGACGCAGCTGCATGTTCATGAGGATTGACTCGGAAGCATAAGTGGAGTCAAGCTTCTTCCAAACCTCCTTTGGCGTGAGGATGCCACGGACAAGGAGTTGCTGCCGTTCGGCGAGGTGGAGGTAGATGGTTGCGAGGGCGCGGTCACGCTTCTCGCGGTAGGTACGGGCCTTGACAGGGGATAGGGTGCTTTCTTCTGGCTCCTTCTCCTTCTCATCCACCTGGCTCCAGAGACCCTTCTCCATCAGCACCATCTTCATGTTGTTGCTCCTGTTGAAGAAGTTCTTGCCTTCGAACTTGGAGATGTTGACGTCGGCCACCACAGAAGCGGATGTCGCCATGGTAGTGCAACGTTCAGCCCACAAACAGCTCTCTCACACAACAGGGTGCAAGGAATGCCTCAAGGATGCGACAAAGCCTTGTTCTAGCTCTGATACCACTGATTGAAACTGGGGAAGCCCTCAGGGAGGTGATCAGGCTCACTAAGAGCCGCTTAGGCAGGACCAACTGTTTGTGAGAGAGGGTTGCAGGTTGCACAGACAGAAATTACGGAAGCAAATGTAGGTTTGCAGAGGATGCGAATGTCTAAATCAACTCTTGAGTGAGAAATTAAATTTTCACAGCTTGTTAACAAGCCCTTATATGCCTCATTTTGCCTAGGGAGCACTGAGATACACTATGTCAAAGTCTACCCTATAGCACACTCTCCTAGCCTAGCGGGATGAGCGGCAGTCATCTTGTCACACAAGAGAATTATGTCTCACACCACTTGGACAACCAACAATCATGGTCTGCACCTTCTTTGAAGTCTCTTGGAGGTCCTCCAGCCGCCTTGTCTCCTTGAAGGCCGCTCTCAGCCGTCCTGGCCAATAATCCCGCCTCCTTTTGAGCTCAAAGTTCTCAGGTTTTCACTTGAACCCGACCCATGATCTCCAAACTTTGGAAATCCATATCTCACTCAAACGGACTCCTTATCGAGCTGTCATGCCAGATGATTTTTATTGAGCAACCTATTTTTTTCACTTTCTTGCACTCTCATATCCATCACTTCGCATCACAGATATCTCTTGGCCACGTCCAAAGATATCGGTTGGCATGATGTGGTTGCTGGAACTTCCTCTGCTGCTTTCACCCTTGCTGTTCCCGGAACCGCCGTGTTGGGTCACTTGACTAGAGGCAGATATCATTTTCTGCCATTGGCCTATTGTTGCTGGTTTGGACAGTCACGCAAGATATGACCTAGCTTCCAGCAATGAATGACATGCATGTAGTTTTTGTGACTATGGCCGTTTGTATACAACATCCAATGTTGATTGCCTGATACCCCGGCTCTTGCCAAGATGAGACTCGTACAATCCTTGTACGTTCTTCATAAGTGTTGGTGAGTCTTCACCAAAGACTCATCACACGTGTGTATCAGTGGTATGATCAATGCCTTCGGGACGTGCATTTTCAACAATATATGCCAGTTTGGAAGAGGGTACATAGGATTTGTTCATCTACCTTCAGTGTGGTACGTGTTCAGCAAGCCATTGTTGTGACACCTCCTTCCCCTTTGCAAGGAGCTTCTCTGAGATGAATATACAAGATGTCCTTGGCAAAACTGTCCAGATCCACACAACACTTCCCATGTCGTTCGGACATGATCTCTTCTGAGGGGTTGTTTCCAAGGTTGTACCTCCCCGTAACATTGTCAGTTTGTGCAATCCAGTATCTAGACATCATTCGTCTTAGTTTGCAACCACGTGTTTATGACCATGCGTAGGTCTGCCAGACCTCTTTCAGCACCCGTGGGTTGGTTGGCTGAACTCAATGAAGCTCCACCAAGCCCATGCAACTCGCATGCTAGCTTTGTCTGAGGGTTGAGAGGCACCAAGGTTGAAAGATATGGTTACTGAGCGGCGGAGGCCATGGAGGCCTTGAAGAAACTCTGGACCATTTACCCATCTAGCAACGTAGATAACCAACTCTTTGTCTTTAAAAGGCTCATCACCCTCTGAGCCAACAAAGGCGACGACATCATGAAGATCCTACAAGAGTTCGAGTCCCTTACTTCCGAGTGCGTAGCCACCAGAAAAAAGGTCAACCCTTAGCTGCAAGGTATGATCCTCCTCTAGGCCTTGCCAAACAATTGGATTCACATGAGCACTGTTGTCAGTGGTGGGTCCGCCGATGAGCTGAAGTACCCGAAGGTGACTAAGTACATCTGCGATGAATGGATGGGACGTGGTGGGAGACAAATTGGAGCAACATCGAGTTCAGCCTATGCTGTCCGCCCTCAAGATGTAGAGCGAGGTAAGACAGGGAAGGGTATCAAGCAGGGAACCAAGAAAGGTGACAAGAATGGGAAGTGCTACGACTGTGGCAAAGAAGGTCACCATGCACGTAACTGCCCCAATAGGAAGTCGGACCAGCCAGGGAAGGTTGGAATGAAGGATGACCACACAGTGATAGCGCGAGAGTCTGTCGAATTGACAGATCCAAGAGTCACAGTGATTCACTCCGGATCGGGCCACCATACACAATCCAAGTGGATGGCATTCTTCACCAATGGTACCTTGGAGTGGTAAAGCATAGTTGGCCACAGGTGGAAGAAAAAATTGCATTGGCTTGGATGTAAATGGGGAGGCATTCTTGAGCACAATTCACGATGTACAGGGCATGCCCAACTTTAGATTAAACCTCATGTCACTGAGCCACTTTATCGACAAAGGGATCAAGATGCTCTTCAACAAGAAGGAGGCCATCATCCACAAGAAGAGGGATGGCCAGGTGATTACACGTGGAAACAGAGAGGATGACTTGTACCTACTCCGTACGAAGATCCTTGGAAGCTGGGCAAGGTCCGATGGCGCCCACCTTGCAAAGAAGGAAAATGGATACCTAGACCTGTGACGATGTTGCTTGTGTGACAACGCTCCCTCAACTGAGAGGGACAAAGAAAAGAAGGAAGCGGTACAGTGTCTTGAGGTGAAGAGCCTCAACAAAGTCGAGAATGCCATGTCCAAACCGTGCATGGTGCAAACAAGACAACCGTTTGATGGCAAAGGGATGCGTGCACCTGCGAAGCTAGAGATGGTTTTTACAGACCATTTGAGCCATCTATCGGTGGGATGTGCTACTTTGTCACCTTCATTGATGACCATGGTCGCAAACCAAACCTCTATAACATCAAGAAGAAGAGTGATGTGCTATCGTGCATGAAGGACTTTGTGGCAGCAGTGGAGAGACAAACGGAGTCGAAGGTGAAGGCGTTCCGGAGCGACAACGGCGACGAGTACGAGGGTGGCTTGGCATGGATAATGAAGAGTAAGGAGATTGCTCGGCAGAAAAATATACCACATTCTCCGCAGTAGAACGGTGTTGCCAAGAGGGAACACCACACCATTCTCAACATGGTCTGGTCAATGTTAAGCGATGTTGGTCTCACGTCAAACCATTGGAAGGAGGCGGCATGGGCAGTAGCATACATCATGAACCTGACGCTGGAAAATCCACTAAAAGATGTGGAGTCCAAGGTGTGGAAGACACCACAAGATGTGTGGAGTGGGAGAGTACCAAATGTGGCTCACCTCCGCATGTTTAGCTACATTGTACATGCTGTTGTGCAAGCACAGAAGGAGCGGGACATTGTGGACCTGTGGACTCACCGGTGCATCTCCGTTGAGTACGAGAGGGGAAGCAAGGCATACCGGTTATTTGATCTGTGGAGGAAGCACATCGTGAAGGGCCACAATGTCACGTTTGATTAGGACAACTGTTGGACAGACAAGGAGGTGAGTCTCTCCAAGTAGGGGGAGTGGCTGCCACTCCTTGAAGGGCAGATGCCGGAGGATGCAAAAGAGGGTGACGTCCAAGCGGCTCCAAACGGCAAGAACCATCCAGAGAATGGGGGATGGGCTGATTCACAATTACCCAAGTCAGACAATGATTCCAAAGCGCCGGCAGCAGTGGAGCTGAATGAGGAGGCGGGGAATAAACCTGCATCTTCATGGTCCCCGAGCGAGGGGCAGCAGGCCAGCGATGCGATTGGTACCATGAAGAGCAGTAGTACCAGCAGCGGTAGAAGCAGCAGCCCGAAGAGCAACAGCCCCAGAGAAGCGGACACGCAAGGAGGAAGGAAAAGTGGTATGATGCCGCGGAGGACATCTGGACAAGTCTTGCTCGAGCATTTTTTGTGCAAGAAGAGCTTGAGACGGTCAAGGAGGCGTTGCAGCGGAATGATGGGGCTGATTAGGAGGGAGGTATGAAATATGAGGTTGCCTCCAACGAGGAGAATAGAACTTGGGAGCTGATTGATAGGCTAGAGGGCACAAAAGCTATCGGCTCCAAGTGGATCTTTAAGACAAAACTCACCAAGGATGGGAGGGTGGAGCGGTACAAAGCGTGGTTGGTGGCAAAGGAGTACGTGCAGTGGAATGGTGAACACTACGATGAAACCTTTGCATTGGTAGTGAAGTTTGCCTCTATCTAGTCCATCCACTTAGTGGCGGTGGTGCAAGACTACAAGGTCCACCAAATGGACACAAAAACTGCGTTGTTCAATGACGAGGTAGACAAGGAGGTCCTCATTGAGGTGTCCGAGGAGGTGGACATGCCGCCTAGGAAGGTGTGCCGGCTTTGTAAGGTGCTAGACGGACTAAAGCAAGCACCACTCATGTGGTGCCTGATAATGGATGACTTTATGGCCGAGCTTGGCTTCAAGTGCTACGAGGCAGATCAGAGTGTGTACGTGCTGAAGTAGTCAGAGTTGCACCAGATTGTTCTTCTTTATGTAGAAAATCTCATCCTTCAATCTTCAGATGTGGAGGATTTAGTGAACCTAAAGCAACAGCTTGGTGGTCGGTTCAAAATGTCTGACTAGGGCGAGCTCAAGGACTACCTCGGCGTTTCCATCAAGAGTAACTCCAAGGTACCCACGATGGAGACTGGGCAGGCAAAGTACGTGCAAGAGGTGCTCCAGAGTGAAACCCCATGGCCACAACTTGTGATTTGAGCTCCTGCATGGGACCGAGCACCGATGAGGAGAAGAAGGAGATGACATGCGTGCCAAACCAGTCTGCTAGCGACAGCATCATGTATGCCATGGTGGCAATGCAACCCAACATGGCCTTTGCGGAGGGCCAAGTGAGTCGCTGTGTTCTGACCCAGGGCCTCTACATTGGCAAGCGGTGAAGAAGATCCCCCGCTACCTCAAGGCGACAAAACAGTCGCGGCTTGTGTTGGGAGGGGGAGCACGTAACGCCTCCCTCGAGTTGGTCAGCCACTCTGATGCCAACTGGGCCGGTGATGTGGATGACAGATAATCAATGCTAGGATACGTGTTTGTGCTTGGTGGTGCAGCAATCTCGTGGGTAAGCAAGAAGCAGGACTACATGGAAATTTTGAGCACCAAAGCAGGGTACACTTTGCGTGTGGAAGTCGCACAGAAGGCAGTGTGGCTGCTGTGGCTGTTGAAGGAGATCTGGGTGCCACAAAAGAGGCCAACAGTGCTCAGTATTGACAACATGAGTGCCATCAGCCTCACCCAAAACCCGGTGCTACACAGGAGGACCAAGCACATTGAGATCCGGCATCACTATGTATGGGACTTGGTGACGAAGGGAGATGCAACTATTGTTCATTGTGGCACCAAGCGCATGCTTACCAACAGCATGACCAAGGCACAGCCCAAGGATAGGCATACCACAAGCTGCATAGAGTGGGGTGTGCACTGTGAGGTCTGAAATGCCTCAAGTTCCAAGGACAGGGAATCAAGGCTGTGGTGCAATGGGGAAATTGTTGATATGGTATGATCCTTGCCATGAGTGCTGTTTATCTTATTCCCTCTTTCGGCCACTCGAGTTTGATCTGATTTTGATCTGAGTTTGACTCCAACAAGCTCTTAATGCACCTGGGCCATAAAGGACGCAATCAAGGAGACCCGGGCTAGGCATCCTCGAGTGTGCCTCTACACTCCCTATTGCCAACATTAATATGGAAGGTTGTTCATTCCCCAGAAAAGTAGACATTGTTTTGGGTGGTTTTAGCTGAAGGCTCACCTTGACAGTGATCAACCCCTTTCCAAAGCCCTGGAGGGTGTTTTCAGCAATCCTTTGTTACAGGTAACACAAAATTATGCATACTTTGTGGACACTTAGGTGTCCGGATTGGTTTTGGTTTCATAGTTTTTCCCATCTACGCAGGGGGCGACGGTAGTGGGCCCCTGCATTTGCACTGCAACGTAATGCGTCCAGAATCGACGTGCCGCGGCATTTGAAGATTTGGGATAACCAATCTCTGTTTCAAGGGGTATGTGAAACCCACAAATACCTTGACCACAAACATCCACCCTTGATGGTGGGTTCGGCCAACATTCAGATCTGTGTGTTTGAGGGGGTTCTTACACTGGTGATTTAGAAGTTTGTAAACTGATCAAACCACAGTGGAAAGGAGTAGAAAATCCTCCAAACCCAGGCTTTATAGATGGAAGGAGCAACAGAAATATGTGCCAATTTGATTTCACATTCAACTTTGCATGTTGCTGGGGTTTTGAGGAGGGAAAAATCATTCAACTTTCCTCTTTCAGCTGGATGATATTTTGAATTCATGGAAACAGAGGATCTGTAGATTTATTTATTCCTCAAAATTTCAAGGTTCAAGGGACTGAGGACAGTGTTGAGGCCTCTGGGGTTGGAGGACTTCTTTTGGCTGATTATGCAACATCTTTCTCCGACTTTATGGAAGGCTGCTTCAAAGAGGAGGTGCCACCAGTGGAAGATCAAGCACAGGTCTTGCAACGACATGCAAATTTCTGCACTGGAACAGTGGGTATGAGCCCTGAATGGGTGAACCCATTCAGTTGTGGGAGCCCACACATGAAGGACTGATGTTGAGGGTGTGTGCATGAAATTCTTAACCAGAAAACATGCAAACAAGAAAGTTCGTGTTCTATTTCATTTCTGGCAATACTTTGATATTTTAAACATAGAAAGAAAGCACATGTATCAGGGAGAGAATTTTTCCAAGCAAGGAACACAGATGATGGTGTCGATTGTGATAAGCTGCTAGAAAGAGTACACCATCTTAAGTCAAAACGGCCTTGATTTTTTGCACGCGGTGTGGTTGAAGATGATTTTGATTGTTGTAAAATGGATCTGCCGAATTTGGAAATTTCAAAGTGCGCAGGAACAAGGGGTGAGGCTTGTGCTGTCTAGTAGTGGCTGCGGTGTGGTATTGGGTTTAACTCATGCCTCTAACCTGTAAACCCTTTACCAAAACAACAGACCATCACACATCTCTCACACACCAAAACTCCGGACCACCATACCCCATCCCCGAGGGCATTTCCACATGTCACTTCACAAGAAATGATTTCAAAAGATTCCTCCCATTCAGCAGGAAACAAGCACGCAGAGTCCAAAGAATGATTGCAATCTTCCATGCTACCATAAGCTCACTGGAAAAAGAATGATGCAAAAATCCTCACAACACCACCTTCCAGGGGCTATCACACAAAAAGAAGTTCTTTTCTACGGATGTAAAACTACCAAAGACACGTTTCATCATGATTGAGTCACATTTTAGGACACCCAACACATCAAAGGCTCCGATTCCCTCAGTAGCCTCATCGAAACCTGAATACAGGCTACCCTTATCTATGCCCTATGCCACTAGTTCTTCCCCAGAAGTACACAAATCCTGACGGTGTTGCACATTTTCCATCTATGAATAGAATGCCTCTTCATATCCACACACAATACAATCTGCCTCCAACAACTGTTACTTCCCACCCTCCTCACAGAGCTCCACACACACACACACACACACACACAAACACACGCGCGCACACACACACACACACACACACACACACACACACACACACACACACACCCTAACTCACCTTCCCAGCATCTATTGCAGAGATAACTTGAGAAATTGAAGTCCTATCAAGGAAGAAGTTTCCAGAGCTGGACAGCTTTCTTTAATTTTTCTATGAAAAATCTCCCAGAACACACACAAACCCTGCTATCCTCCTTCTCCGAAAATCTACATAACCTAGACATTCATGACCAGTCACTTCATGCCTAAAGCTGCGGATCAAAAAGTGTATTGGGAAGTGAACACATCAATAAACATGGACTTCAAGAAAAACTAGTACATAGTGCATATAATCGATGATAAAGAACACCTTGTATAATGAATGTACATCTGGGCTCTAGTGACATGAATTGATGACGATGATTTCTAAAAAACAAAATGCATATAGGAATACGCTTTTTGATACACTAATTTTTGAGAACATGAATTGAGCCTGATTAACCGTAACTCAACTTAGAACAGTTGCATCAATGCACAAAATCAGTCACATGCCTTGTTCTTGCAAAAGGAAACTACAATCTCATGAAAATACACAGAAGAGTCTCCCTCCTGAGAAAATACTACAAGATAATCATAGAAACCCTTGCCAACAAATTTTGCAATAGCCTTCCACATATCATCAGACAGGAATAAATAGGTTTACTGTTGGATTTTACATAAGCAGAACATTTCGGAATCTTCAGATGAGGTAATCTGATGGTTCAACTCTCTGGTACTGTACAGAATTCGTTGGTGATGAACTCTCAGTTAGGAATAATCTGCTTACACACACAGGCACTCTTGCCTTGACAATGTTACTGACTGAGCGATTCAAGAGTATGAACTGAAGGCACAGATACACGACTCGTCTCACAAGCTTTCCAACGGTACCAAGCTTGTTCAAAATGCTTACACACAGACGAAGTAATAGGAAATACAAACCTACAGCTACTTATCTGTCTACACTAGCTAGAAGCAGAAAAGTACAAGTGTTGATGCAGTCCGGTCTCCTTGTGTCTTCACAGGATCTTCCGGACACCGTTCGATGATCCCCGATCATCGGCAGACCGAGGTTGGCAGATGCCCAGCGCCCTCGGTGCGATCCACGGACGAGATCGTCCGGATCTGCGGTAGCATCTTCATGACCATCGATCTGGCTCGGGCATTTATCTCACGATAATGGATCGACCGCACCTCTCAACAGCGACAGTGCCGATCAATCCAAAACCCCCTCGCAGGATGCCTGACCACAGGATCCATCTTTAGAAAGAGGAATATCTTCAGCGGTTCCTTGGTCCTTGCCACGTCAGCAGCCTTGGAGTCGAGAGGAGCTCACGCTCGCACTCTCGCCTCGTCTGCTGGACCACACATCCTGTTGGTCCAAAACTTGTCGATACATATTGCTGCTGGTAGAGATATTTCATCAGCTCTCCGGAGCTCCAATAGGAAGAGAGTAGGGCCGCGGATGGATGGATCAGTGGGACGCCTAAAGAGGCCTGCCCACAGCCATACCATGCCCCGCCACAGAAGATAGACACAGGGTGATGGATATGAAAGTGCCAGAAAGTGACAAAAATAGGTTGCTCGATAAAAATCATCTGGCATGACATTTTCATAGAGGATGTTTGACAGGTTCTAACGCAATTTACGGAACTCGATTTGGAGTCCGTTTGAGTGAGATATGGATTTCCAAAGTTTGGAGATCATGGGTCGGGTTCAAGTGACGACCTGAGCACTTTGAGCTCAAAAGGCGGCAGGATTATTGGCCAGGACTGCTGAGAGCGGCCTTCAAGGAGAAAAGACGCCTGGAAGACGTCCAAGAGACTTCAAGGAAGGACCAGTCCATGATTATTAGCAGTGCAGGCCGTGCAAGACATAATTCTCTTGTGTGACAAGGTGACTGCCGCTCATCCCGCTAGGCTAGGAGTGTGCTAGAGGGTGAGCTTTGACAGAGTGGATCTCAGTGCTCCCTTAGCCAAATGAGGCATACAAGGGCTTGTTAGAAAGCTGTGATTATGTACTTTCTCACTCAAGAGTTGATTCAGACATTCGCATTCTGTGCAGACCTACATTTGCTTCCGTAATTTCTGTCTGTGCAACCTACAACTCCCTCTCACAAACAGTTGATCCTGCCTAGGCGGCTCTTCGTGAGCCTGATCACCTCCCTGAGGGCTGCCCCAGTTTCAATCAGTGGTATCAGAGCTAGAACAAGGCTTTGTCTCATCCTTGAGGCATTCCTTGCACCCTGTTGTGTGAGAGAGCCGTTTGTGGACAGAACGTTGCACTACCATGGCGACATCCGCTTCTGTGGTGGCCGGCGTCAACATCGCCAAGTTCGAAGGCAAGAACTTCTTCAACTGGAGCAACAACATGAAGATGGTGCTGATGGAGAAGGGTCTCTGGAGCCAGGTGGATGAGAAGGAGAAGGAACCAGCAGAAAGCTCCCTCTCCCCTGTCGAGGCCCGTACCTACCGCGAGAAGCGTGACCGCGCCCTCGCCACCATCTACCTCCACCTCCCCGAACGGCAGCAACTCCTCGTCCGTGGCATCCTCACGCCAAAGGATGTTTGGAAAAAGCTTGAGTCCACTTATGCTTCCAAATCAATCCTCATGAACATGCAGCTGCGTCGTCGCTTTCACACTGTGAAGATGGATGAGTCCGGATCCATGATTGACTACATCAACATGTTGAACTCTCTCTCTGACCAGCTTGCTGCGATTGAGGACCCTGTCAAGGAGTGTGTGCTCATGCTAACCATCCTTTCTGGTCTTCCTAGCAGCTACACTCCTCTCATTGTTTCATTGGACCAGCGTGGCGACAAGATCTCCCTCGATGATGTGGAGGAGAGCCTGCTATTTGAGGAGGAACGACGCAAGGGAGAAGAGGGCGGAAGCGGTCTGGACGTCGCTCTCATCACCAACTATGGTCATGGGGGCGGTGCTACACCAACCAGGAGCAACGGCGGAGGAGGAAAGAAGAAGGGGAACTGCCACTACTGCAAGAAGCCGGGCCATTGGGTGCGCGAATGCCGGAAGAAGAAGGCGGACCTTGCGGCTGGAGTGGGAGCAGGAAAACAGTCCGACGCTTCCGCGAACGCAGCAGATTGGGAGAGTGGATTTGTGACCACCATCCGGGTCCTACACGTCTCCGACACCACCGCCCTGTTCTGGATCATCGACTCGGGAGCCACACGGCACATGACGTGTCGCCGGGAGTGGTTCGTTGTCTACACCGTCATTGAGCCTCGTCGGGTGTACATGGGGGATAACCATGTGCNCACGTGGAACGTCGTGTGAAGGGGGTGCTCCATGTTCCGGGGCTGGCAGCTAACCTCCTCTCTGTCTCATCTCTCATCTCCGAAGGCATGCAGGTTTGCTTCGAGAATGGTGGCTGCACCATCTCTGCAAGTGCGGGGCGTGTGCTTGCAAAAGCGGACAAGGAGGACGGTCTTTACCGCCTCTACGTGGCATCGGAGAAGGAAGCCGACTCAGCGTTCGCAGCGAGAGAGGGAAAACACGACATCGGCCTGTGGCACCGCCGGCTCGGTCACCTCGGCTTTGGCGCCATCATCTCCATGCAACAGATGGTCCGCGGCCTGGAGCTCAAGGGGGTGAAGCAGCCTGGTGCATCGGCTTGTGAGAGCTGCATCGAAGGGAAGCAAGCCCGCTCTCCTTTCACACGGGAAGGGAAGGGCGCGACTGAGCTTCTCTCACTCGTTCACTCTGATTTGTGTGGTCCCATGCCATCACAATCCTTGTCCGGCAAGTTGTACTTTGTCACGTTCATTGATGACAAGTCGAGGAAGACGTGGGTGTCATTCCTGGCTGGAAAGGATGAGTGCTTTGATGCTTTCAAGGTGTGGATTGCTGCTGCACAGAATGAGAGTGGCAGGCGGATGAAGGTGCTTCGCACCGATGGTGGAGGAGAGTACCTCTCCAACGAGTTCCGCACCTTCCTCAAGCGTCGCGGGATCAAGCACGAGGTCACCCCACCTGGAACACCGCAGCTGAACGGTGTGGCTGAACGCGCGAACCGCACACTCATGGAGCGTGTTCGCAGCATGCTCCAAGACGCGGAGCTCTCGCCAACCTTCTGGGCGGAAGCGGTCAACACTGCCGTGTACCTGAAAAACCGGAGTCCCACGCGCGTGGTGCCGCTGATGACACTGGAGGAGGCGTGGACGGGACGCAAGCCAACAGTGTCACACCTGAAAGTCTTCGGGTGTGGCGCATTCGTGCACGTGCCCGCCGGCAGCCGTAACAAGCTGGACGCAAAATAGGTGAAGGCCGCCTTCCTCGGCTACGACACCATGGGATACCTCCTCTACAACCTCGCTGCTCGCAAGATCATCCGCAGCCGCGACGTCGTCTTTCAAGAGGACGTGAAGGGCTGGACTTGGAGCCCTATGACTGCTGTTCCACTTGCTCCCGCACTTGTACCTGAAGTGGGAGAAGTACCGGTTGCAGAAGAGGGTGGTGCGGAAGATGGGAGTGACAGCGGCAACGACAAGGAGGTGGAGGGAGCTGAAAAGGAGAAGGAGCCGGCAGCGGAATCTGATGAGGAGGAGCAGCAAAGCAACGCACAGCAGCTGCCACGACGGTCCGCACGTCTCAACAAAGGTGCAAAGGACAGTGGGGAGCTGCTGAGGCGATCCGAGCGCCTCGCAAGCAAACAGAGGCCGTTGGAGGAGCGGATGAACCTGTGCACCGTTCCACCACCAACGGAGTCGTCTGACCTCGAGCTTCTCTTCCTCACAGTCACCGATGACCCAGCCACATTCGCTGAAGCCATGCACAGCGCCGAGGCGGCAGATTGGCGTGTCGCAGCAGATGAGGAGTATGGTGCGCTCATGAAGAACGGTACCTGGACTCTCGAGGAGGCTCCACGCGGCAGCCGGGTGATCGGATGCCGGTGGATCTTCAGGTGCAAGCGTGGTGCGGATGGTAAGGTGCTCAGGTACAAAGCACGGCTGGTTGCAAAGGGGTATGCGCAGTCTGAGGGTGTGGATTACAATGAGACATTTGCACCTGTCGCGAAGTTCCCATCCATCCGAGCGATCCTCGCTCTTGCTGCTGCTATGGACTGGGAGGTACACCACATGGATGTGACTTGTGCATTTCTGAATGGTGACCTCGAGGAGGATGTGTACATGGAGCAGCCGGAGGGGTATGTGGTGGAGGGAAAGGCGGATTCGGTGTGCAAGCTTGTGAAGGCCCTCTACGGCCTGAAGCAAGCACCACGAGCATGGTACCACAAGATGGATGAGCAGCTAGCTGGCCTTGGCTTTGTGCGCAGTGAAGCAGACCATGCTGTCTATGGGCGCACACAAGAGGAAAACAAGATCATCATCTTGCTCTATGTTGATGATCTGCTCATTGCATCTGACTCGAAGTCTCTTTTGGACGATGTGAAGCAGTCCCTTGCTGCCAGGTT
>SZWC01014156.1:15245-26348 GCA_023375785.1 Penium margaritaceum | reverse complement strand
GACGTCCAAGAGACTTCAAGGAAGGACCAGTCCATGATTATTAGCAGTGCAGGCCGTGCAAGACATAATTCTCTTGTGTGACAAGGTGACTGCCGCTCATCCCGCTAGGCTAGGAGTGTGCTAGAGGGTGAGCTTTGACAGAGTGGATCTCAGTGCTCCCTTAGCCAAATGAGGCATATAAGGGCTTGTTAGAAAGCTGTGATTATGTACTTTCTCACTCAAGAGTCGATTCAGACATTCGCGTTCTCTGCAGACCTACATTTGCTTCCGTAATTTCTGTCTGTGCAACCTACAACTCCCTCTCACAAACAGTTGTTCCTGCCTAGGCGGCTCTTAGTGAGCCTGATCACCTCCCTGAGCGCTGCCCCAGTTTCCATCAGGGGGGTCGAGAGAGTGATAACGATGTCACTCTCGGCCCTCTTATTTTTCTTTTGTTGATGTTGTGCCGAGCCCAGTAGATCAGTGGATCAAGATGATCGGACGGTTGTCCTTTTTCCAACATTCCCCCCCTTGTTGATCCAGCGCTGAGGAAGTTGGAGCCGACAAGTGGAAAAAGAAAAGAAGTCCCCCCACGAGAAGAGAGCCGGGAGGATGGGGGCGACAGAAAAAAAAACAGAGCGAGGCACGGGAATGCATGGCAAAAAGAAATCCCCCCCCCGGGCCAACCGAGCTTTGCTGAGAGAGAAAAAGAGAGAAGTCCGGAGCAGCAAGACGCAGGGTGTACAGTGAGCCTGTGGGAACTTTGTAGCCCGGGCAACGCCCCGACGGCTGAGAGATAGACAGGTCCAAACAGCACACCCTGCCCGGACTTGGGGGAGTGGGCCCCCTCCCGCGCATCCGGCCCGCAGGGTGAGCTGAACAGGGGGCAGCCCACCCATGGGGGTCTGGAAGAGAAGAGCGAACGAGCAGAGTATGGACGGAGAGAAATTGCAGTTTGGAGCAGCGTGGGTCCAGCAACGAATAGGGCAGGAGGGGAGTGTTGAGTTGGCGTTATGCGAGGACCGAGGCGTGAGAGGAAAGCAAAGCACAGGGAGAGAGAGAGAACAGCGACAGGCAGAAGCAAGAGGAGGTGGAGAAAACAGTCGCATGCAACCCGCGTTCGTGCCAACACCTCATGTGGGGGGCACGGAAGCGGGAAGCGACAACGGTTCCACCAAGGACAATCTCCGTCCATCCCAACGCCTCATATGGGGGGGACGGAAAGAGAGAGCCAGGAACGAGCGGCATCGGGGAAGAACCGAGAAGAAGGAAGGCAGCTCTGAGAGGAGTTAGGGCGAGGAGAGAAGGCCCAAGCGGGCGCAGAGATGAGCGTGACGGTCAGCAGAAAGGGCTTTGGTGAAGATGTCAGCAGTTTGGTCGACAGTGGGGAGATAGTACATGACGACTTCGCCTTCTGCAACAGCGTCGCGAACGTAGTGGTACTGCCGACAGACGTGCTTGGTGCGGTCATGGAGGACGGGATCCTCGGAAAGGGCAATAGCCCCTTCGTTGTCACAGTGGATGGGTGTAGGCTCGAGTTGATCAAAGCCAAGCTTGCTGAGAAGCATGCAAAGCCAAACTGCCTCTCTGGTGCATTCGCTCTCAGCAATGTATTCAGCTTCAGTTGAGGAGAGAGCGACCACGGACTGCTTCTTGCTGCGCCAGCTGATGGGTCCACCGTTGAGAAGAAAGACGTACCCAGAGCTTGAGCAGCTGGTGGTGTGATCACCAAAGAGGTCAGCATCGCAGAAGCCCTGGAGAACATTGTTGCCAGAGACATAGCGGATAGCCAGAGCAGCAGACCCACAAAGATAGCGAATGCTACACTTGGCAGCCACAATGTGAGCAGCAGTAGGGCGCTGACAGCCTTGACTGAGGAGGCCAACCGTGAATGACAGGTCAGGCCTGGTAGCCACAGAGGCGTACATCAGGGAGCCCACTATGCGTGGAAAAGCTTTGGCATCTGCCAAGGAGGCCAAAGACGTAGCTGCCGTGACTGGTTTGGTAAGACCATGATCCTTGGAGAGTGGGGTGGCTTGAAGAACGGATGAACCAAGCCCGAACTTGTCAGCCACACGTTGAGCGTACGTGGCTTGGGTTAGTGTTACGTGACTGTGCAGGACGTCATGAGTGACTTGAATCCCAAGGTAGTACTTGAGAGGTCCCATGTCCGTCATCTCGAATCGGCAGGAGAGCTGCTGTTTTAGAGTATCCAGGACGGAGAGGGACGGTCCAAACAAGATAAGGTTGTCCACGTAGAGGATAACACCGAGAAGATTGGACTCTCCGCGGAAGTATACAGATTGGTCAGAGTGCAGTCGTTGGAGACCTTGGACCAAGAAAAAGTCATGGATCTTCAGGTTCCACTGTCGTGGAGCTTGCTTTAGCCCATACAGAGATTTGTTGAGCTTGCAGACATGATCGGGGTGATCTGGGGAGATGAAGCCTTCTGGTTGAGTCATGTAGATAACTTCTTTGAGATCACCGTTGAGGAAGGTACTTTTGACATCCATTTGATGGAAATGCCATTTGTTGCTAGCGGCCAGAGAGAGGATCACCCGGATGGATGAGTACTTGGCCACTGGTGCAAAAGTGTCTTGGTAGTTTACACCAAGAACTTGACTGAACCCCCACGCAACAAGGCGTGCCTTGTGGCAATCAGGTGTACCTGCAATGGTCAGCTTGGTCTTGAGCACCCACTTACATGTGACAATAGGTGTGTTGGGTGGTCGAGGAACCAGATCCCATGTATGTTGTTTTTGAAGCTGAGAGATCTCCTCTTGAACTGCTTGACGCCATTGATCTGCATCTGGGTGATGCATAGCATCTTTGAAGCTGGTGGGATCCACCACTTGTGTGAGTAGTGCTGTGTGGTCAAGGTCGTCGTCTGCGGAGAGATCGGTTGTGGACAGGAAACCAAGCTGAAGGAATGTTGGCGGTCTGGTGAGTCTGGCTGATCGCCGTAGTCCGGATTGTGACGGAGTGCTGGAGATATCCTTCTGTGAGGCAACTGGAGCATGACAATGTTCTTCTGGAACCACAGGAGGGAGGACACCAGCATGGTCGTCAGGTGTTGGGTCGACAGAGAACTTTTGCAGAGGTGGTGGTGTTGCTTCAATGTAGACGGTAGGCGTGACTGCTGGTGGTGTTGTATCTTGTGCTTGGTTGAAAAAGCTTTGATCAAAGATGGGCTGCCTGCTTCGAATCACGCGTTTGGACTCTGCATCCCAGAGTCGGTAAATGTCCCGTGTCTCGTACCCAAGAAGGATACAAACTTTGGATCTTGGATCCAGTTTGGAGCGCTCTTCTGGACAAACCCAGGCATGCGCTGTGCATCCGAAGATGCAAATGTGTCCCAGATAAGGCTTGTTCCTGGTCCATGCTTCATAGGGTGTGGATGCACCTGCAGGAAGCTTAGTTGTGGGGAGACGATTTGTGATATATGCTGCGGTGTGGAGAGCTTCAGCCCAGAACGCTGATGAGAGACCGGCTGTATGAAGCATAGTCCGGACTCTTTCGAGAAGGGTCTGATTCATCCTCTCTGCTTTGACGTTTTGTTGTGGAGTATATGGCACCGTAGTTTGGTGTTGAATGCCTCTTTCATCGTAGAAAGCTTTGAGGTTGCGATTGACAAACTCTGTTCCATTGTCAGTTCGAATCTTCTTGATTGTCAGGCTGGTCTCATTTTCAACCTGTCGCACCCAAGTTTTGATCTCCTCAATAGCGTCAGACTTGAAGCAAAGAATCTGGGTCCAGACCATATGTGTGTAGTCATCCAAGATGACGAGAAAGTAGTGCTTGTTTGAGAGAGATCCTTCCTTGATGTAGCAAAGATCCATATGCACGAGTTCCAGGCACTCGTGAGTCCCATGTGACGGAAGTGAGTGAAACGACGCTCTGTGTTGTTTGCCGGTGATGCATCCTTCACACATGGGTGCTTCTTGGTCTTGCAGCAGGCTGTCTGGTAGATCGTGAGCAATTGAATCTGCAGCCATTTTGGTTAGAGTAGGATAGCTGACGTGTGCCAGCCGTTTGTGCCAAAGTTCTGTTGTGGTGGACGGAGATGTTGTTTTAGCTGACGTAGATGAAGAGGCCACAAATGCCATCTCTTGGGTTTCTGGATGTCTTGAGGGTTCGCTCGTGTCAAGGACGGTCAGGTTGCCCATGCGAGTGGCCACTGCTGCCAGTTGGGATGTCTGGTTGTACACCTTGCAATTCTTATCAATGTCAAATACAACTTTGAAGCCTTTGTTGTTGAGCTTTGTAACTGAGAGAAGATTGGCTGCAAGGTCTGGCACGTAGAGTACATCCTCGAAGGTCCTTATGGCCGGCTTTCCATTGCACTTGATACCAACCTTGACTGTTCCTTGCCCGTAGGCAGGGATTGTCCTTCCATCACCAAGGCGAACTTCTCGTGGTGTCAGAAAACATTTGAAGTTGATAAACCAGTCCTTCTTGCAGGTCATGTGCTTTGTACAGCCAGAGTCCATGATCCATGCCAGAATGCCGGCGGCCAGAAGAAGGGCACTTTCGATGGAGCACATGGCCAACTCTTCAGTTACAAACTCTTCTTCTGTCAGAGTGTGATGTGCTGTCTCTTCCGTTGCTGAACCATAGATTAGATGTTCTGGCTGCGAGGCTGACATGTCTTTGTCAGGTAGAATTGGTCCTTCAGATAGAAGATTTAGCTGAAAATTGTCTTCTTCGTCTGATGACTCCTGTGCTTTGGTGGACCCTGTAAGGAAAGCAGCCACGGTGGACATGTAGGTGGTCAGCATTGCTTGATGGGGTCGACAAGCTCCATAATGGCGAGTGAAGTGTGGACGTCGTTTAGGGCAGTCCACGGCAATATGTCCCTTCTGCTTGCATGTCCAGCACACTCGATCAGTCGGTGGAACAAAGCCCCGTGGTGAATGCGGGGTTGGTTGATCTCTGCTGTTGAGATTTGTAAGAGATCCCTGGCTGCCGTTTCCATAAGCTCCAAATTTCTTTGTCCTTTTTCCTTGGTACTTGGTCACAAGGCCGGTTTCACCTCCGTTGTCCTTGACATACTGTTCTTCAACCATCATGAGTTGTTCGACAGCCTTCTCCAGAGTCAGAGAATATGGTTGACTTCCAGGTGGCGCTGCTGCTGCCCGTGGTGCTGCTTCAGCGGCGACACCAGGTGCCCCACCTGCAGCTCTTCCTTGTGCCCCGATAGCTTGTTGTAATGTTGTCCGGAGCTCAGCAAGTTGGGCATCAAAGGTCTTCCCCTGTTTCTGGAAAGTTTGAAGTTGATTGATGGTATCTTTGCATCTGGCAGGTAGTCCACAAAAAAGGGTTAGTACCAAAACTCTTTCAGAGATGACTTCTCCCATTGACAAAATACGACTGGCCAGGTGTTTGAGGTGGGGCACATGGTCTTCCAGGCGTGTTCCTTCTTCCATTTGCTAAGTATGGAATTCTGTCAGTAGACTTCCCAACTCAACATCGCTCGTCCTTTCATAGCGGCTCTTCAAGGCCTTCCAAGCTTTCCTTGGACAGTTGGTTGGATTGTTTTCTCTGATGATGAACTTGAGTCGCTCTGTTAGATTCAGCGCCAGGATTGAGAAGGTCTGGTCACATCGTCTTTTCCAGCTGACTTGTTCTTCAGGTGACGCTCCTGAAGGTAATGTGTCAGAAGGGGGATCGCAGACGACGCCCCATAGGCCCTTGTTCAGGAATATCATCTCAATGTTGAAGGCGAAGGTATGGTAGTCATCGCCGTCAAATGGAGCCACTTTGAAATGATCTCCATTGTTGATTGTTGCCGCCATAGTTGCGTAGATCTGAAGATGCCACCTGCTCTGATACCAAATGTTGGATTTTACATAAGCAGAACCTTTAGGAATCTTCAGATGAGGTACTCTGATGGTTCAACTCTCTGGTACTGTACTGAATTCGTTGGTGATGAACTCTCAGTTAGGAATAATCCGCTTACACACACAGGCACTCTTGCCTTGACAATGTTACTGACTGTGCGATTCAAGAGTATGATTTGAAGGCACAGATACACGACTCGTCTCACAAGCTTTCCAACGGTACCAAGCTTGTTCAAAATTGCTACACACAGACGAAGTAATAGGAAATACAAACCTACAGCTACTTATCTGTCTACACTAGCTAGAAGCAGAAAAGTACAAGTGTTGATGCAGTCCGGTCTCCTTGTGTCTTCACAGGATCTTCCGGACACCGCTCGATGATCCCCGATCATCGGCAGACCGAGGTTGGCAGATGCCCAGCGCCCTCAGTGCGATCCACGGACGAGATCGTCCGGATCTGCGGTAGCTTCTTCATGACCATCGATCTGGCTCGGGCATTCATCTCACGATGATGGATTGACCGCACCTCTCAACAGCGACAGTGCCGATCAATCCAAAACCCCCTCGCAGGATGCCTGACCACAGGATCCATCTTTAGAAAGAGGGATATCTTCAGCGGTTCCTTGGTCCTTGCCACGTCAGCAGCCTCGGAGGCGAGAGGAGCTCACGCTCGCACTCTCGCCTCGTCTGCCGGACCACACATCCTGTTGGTCCAAAACTTGCCGATACATATTGCTGCTGGTAGAGATATTTCATCAGCTCTCCGGAGCTCCAATAGGACGAGAGTATGGCCGCGGATGGATGGATCAGTGGGAAGCCTAAAGAGGCCTGCCCACAGCCATACCATGCCCCGCCACAGAAGATAGACAGGGGGGTCGAGAGAGTGATAACGATGTCACTCTCGGCCCTCTTGTTTTTCTTTTGTTGATGTTGTGCTGAGCCCAGTAGATCAGTGGATCAAGATGATGGGACGGCTGTCCTTTTTCCAACATTTATGTTACAGGAGTAACATTAAAGATATTGATGGATGTGAAGTGGGAGAAATCATGGAAAGGAAGGTTGTTTCATAGAATTCATTTAATGCTTCAATGGTTTTTTGAAATGTAGAAGTCAGGTATCCAGTGCACTTGAAGAATTTTACAACGTAAACAAGGGATATGGCCAATATTATTGGCTTGAGAGAAAGAAAGTCGTAATCAAGGCCCAAAGGTATCCAGAGAAATCTCGGGAGAAACTAGTGCAGTATATTCAAATGATTAATGCAGATACAAGTGAAGGTTTAGGAAGGTCCTTTTCATGCGATGCTGACCATCGCTCATCTTCCTAGACTAGATATGTACTCCAGGAAGAAATCTGATAGAGTGTATGTTTCTGTAACCGCAACCAGAAGAGGCGTACAAGGAGCTTCTAGAAAGCGGTGATCATATTGTTAATAGTAAGACTAAGCGGTGATTATATTGTTAAGTAATATCAGGTATGTGTTTCCTCTGCAATCATTAGAGTGTTTCCATGTTTCTATTTCACAACGTGAAAAATCTCATTCACAATATGTTTTTCCTGCCTAGGCGGTCTTGGTGCACCTGATCACCTCCCTGGGGGATATCCCTCCAACCATCACGGCATCAGACCTATAAACAGGTCTTCTGTCATCATTGAGGTTTTCCTTGCACCCATATGTGTGGGAGGGCCGTTTGTGGGCCAACCAATTCCTCACCATTGTGAGATCAGCTACTGTCGTGGCAGGAATCCACATAGCCAAGTTATATGGCAATAAATTCTTCAAGTGGAGCACTTAAATGATGATTTTACTGATGCGGAGGAGCCTCTGGAGCCATGTGTTCAAGGAAATCCAGCAGAATCTTCTCTCTATGCTTCTAAGACCCATAACCACCGTGAGGAACGTGGTTGAGCCACCGCTACCATCTACCTCTACCTCACATCTGGAAAAAGATCCTTGTTTATTGGACTCTCAACCTGAAGGAGGTTTGGAAGAAGCTCGGCTCCTCTTATGTTCTGAAGCCGATCCTCACAATGGCGTACCTGCGTCGTCTCTTTTATACTGTGAACATGGACGAGCCCGGTTCTTGATCGACTACATCAACATGGTGCAGTTAATGATCCTTAAAACAGACGTGTGCTAATACTAAACCTTCCTCTCTAGTCTTCCTGGTAGCTTTACTCCTCTGATTGTTGCCTTGGAGCAGTGTACTTGCAAGCTAGTGATCAGTGATTTGAAGGAGATCCTACTGTTTGAGGAGGAGCACTGCACAGAAGGAATAGGCAAAGCTGGACTAGACACTACTCTCATTGCCAAATCTGGTCATGGAGGTGGTTCTGCATCAACTAGGGCAACAGAGGAGGGATGAAGGGAAAACAAAAAGCCCGGTTATTGGATGCACAAAGCTAAAAGAACAAAGTGGGTCTTGAGAATGAAATGGGAGTGGGAAATGAGTCTAAATATTCCACCAATACAACAGCTTGGGAGAGAGGATTGAGGACCACCATCTAATTCCTGCACATGTCCAGATTCATTGACTTTTTCTTGCTTATTCACAAGAGGGAAATCATTACGCACCACCAAGAGTGGTTCTTCATCTATACCAGAATTAAATCATGTTGGGTGAAATAGATGACAATCATGTACAGATTGCAGTTGGGGAGGGCTGGTTAATTTTTTGCTTCTCTTTAGGAGACAATTGTGGGTAAAGGTCCTGCCTCATGTTCCATAGCTGGTAGCTAAGCTGTTTTTTTATTCATCTCCAATGGCATACAGGTTCACGTTGAGAATGGTGGCTGAACCATTTCTGCCAGTGCAGGCTGTATCCTTGCAAAATCAAACAAGGATGACTTTTTCTACCATCTCTATGGGGCTTCAGGGAATGAAGCCAATCTAATACTGGTTGCAAAGACAGTAAAACACAACTTCCAACTGTGGCCGTGCTGGCCTTTTTACCTCCACTTCGGCCCAATCATCTCCATGAAACAAATGGTTCACGGCCTGGAGCTTAAGGTGGTGAAGTAGCCTGGTGCATTCACCTGTGATAACATTTTGAAGGCAAGCAAGCCCATACCCCATTCACAGGGAGAGAGAAAGAGGTGGCTGAGCTTATCTCACTTGAACAAAATAAAATGCGTGGTTGTGTGCCATCACATTTCTTAACAGGCAGGATCTACATCATCCTTTTCAATGGTGACAAGTCGAGGAAGACATGGATGTCTTGTTTCTGTGGATTTCCTTTTTGAAAAGGATTAGTGATTTGACACTTTCAACCTATTGATGGTTTCTACAGAGAGTGAGAGTTTCAGGCAAGGACTTTTGCAGCATGCTAGCTCCAATCAACGTTTTTGGTGGAATCAGACACCACTAAAATGTACCTCAAAACCAAAGCCTCACATGTCTCCTAGCATAGATGACATGGGAGGAAAGATGGAGGGGGTAAGCCAACAGAAACACACATTAATGTATTTGAGTTTTGTTGGTTTTGTCCACGTGTCCATTGGCAGCAGATACAAGGTCAAAGAAAAGTCAGTGAATGGAGCCTTCCTTGGGTAGGACACATTGGAATACCGCCTCTACAACCTCACCATGCGTATGATCATTTGAAGCCGTATTTTAGTCTTTCATGATGATTTCAAGGGCTGAACCTGGAGCCATACATCTGCTTTCCTAATTGCTACCACCCTCTTACCTGTGAGGGGAGAAGAGCCAACAGAAAAAGAGGACGATGCGGTTGATGGCAGTGAATGCGGCAAATACAAGCAGGGGAAGGAATTTGAGAAGTAGAAGGACCCAATTATCAAAGAAGATTGGGAGGAGCAGCAAAGAAATACACATCCACTGCCAAGAAGGTCTGCATGCATCAACAAGGGTGCCAAGGACAGCATGGAACCTGAGAGGCTTGCAAGGAAGCAGTTACAGCAAAGGGATTTACTGAATCTCTACAGAACACAACCACCATAAGAGTTCTCTAAAGACAAAGCTCATCTTCCTAAGCATCACCATTGACCCAGTTACCTTTGATCAAGACATGAGCATAGAGAATATGACAGATTTGCATGTCGCAGAAGATACAGAGTATGGTGCTCTTACAATTAACGGCACCTTGTTCCTTGAGGAGTCCCGCATGGTTGTCATTGTGTGTAGGTGGTTCTATAAGTGCAAGTACGGTGCCGATGGGAAGGTCTCAAGTACAGAGCACGGCTAGTTGCAGACCGATATGCACAACTAGCATGTGGATAGCAAAGAGGAATTTGCACATGTGAGGAGGATGTGCATGTGGATGGGCAGCTTGCAATAAAATGTTTTGAGGCTGGTGAAGCTAACCATGCACTCTAACTACATCCAAGAGGCAAGCCAGATCATATTATTGGTCTATGTGGATGATCTTCTAGTTGCATCTAGCTCCAAGTATTTTTTTAGTGATTTGAAGTATTCTTTTGTGAGTTATGGTTAATCACCTCAATTTCATGCACTTGTCAAACAGTGTATCAATGAGTGTATTCCTATACGCAGACATTTTTCACAAAACATCCACATGAATGCACATTAGCAAAGTCCACATGAACAATCCTCGTATGGAACAAAAACCATAATGGGCTCTGTGTGATGCATAGTAGTTTCCGTGAACCATCCATATTCACTAGTTTGTTCACTTCCCAATACACTTGTTGATACAGAGTTTCAAATGTGAGTTGATTGGTCATATATGTCTTTTGCTACCTGAGCAGCATTTTCCGGCGCTTAAACAAGGCACATGGCTACGCCACTGGAAGAGGAGGCATAGTTAATCATGCCACTCTAATACACCACGTCATCCATGTTCACTACACTTGCAATATCCTTACTTCCTGGAAGTTTTCTTTTGTGTATTTGATTAGTAGAGCACTAGTTACTCAGTGAGCAATTTACATGTTAGTTTTTTAAAAAAATCATTTGATTCTGTTGAGTTTTCCTGAAATGCTCCACGTTAAATTATTTCAGACATTCAGTATTCTTTAGCTAGACTAAGTTTTTTGTTTAAAGTCTTGGTGTGAATGTCTGTTCGTCATAGCCAGTGTCTCAGAAGTTAAGAATGGCCAAAGACAACCTCTCTCTAAGATTTAGGTCATCTCATAACTTCCCTCGATGTTTAAGAGGGGATGCACACGTCATTCACCCAACCCTTTCCAAGTCCATGGTGTCCCCCCCCCTTTCCCCCTGAACATCAGAAGTGTATCTGGGGATTGCATCATGGGGACGCAGAAATTTGTACACTGATGTATTTTTGTGTGACTTATCTCTCCC
>SZWC01014155.1:10819-69363 GCA_023375785.1 Penium margaritaceum | reverse complement strand
TGGTCAGAAACACAGTGGTCAGAAACACACTGGTCAGAAACACACTGGTCAGAAACACAGTGGTCAGAAACACAGTGGTCAGAAACACACTAGTCAGAAAAACAGTGGTCAGAAACACATTGGTCAGAAACACACTGTTCAGTAACACAGTGGTCAGAAAAACAGTGGTCAGAAACACACTGGACACAAACACACTGGTCAGACCTACAGTGGTCAGACACATAGTGGTCAGAAACACAGTGGTCAGAGAGACGGTGGTCGGAAACACAGTGGCCAGAAGCACACTGCTCATAAACACACCGGGCAGAAACACAGTGGCCAGAAGCACCGTCGTCAGAAACAAACTGGTGAAACACACAGTGGTCAGGAACACATTGTTCAGAAACGGAGTGGTTAGAAACACACTGGTCAGAAATACAGTAGTCAGAAAGACACTAGTCAGAAACACAGTGGTCCATAAACACAGTGGTCAGAAACACACTTGTTAGAAACACAGTGGTCAGAAGTACATCGGTCAGAAACACAGTGGTCAGAAACACATTGGTCAGAAACTCACTGGTCAGAAACACAGTGGTCAGAAACACCGTGGTCAGAAACACAGTAATCAGAAACACACTGTTCCAAAACACATCGGTCCAAAACACACTGGTCGGGCACACACTGGTCAGAAACGCAGTGGTTAGAAACACACTGGTCAGAAACACAGTGGTCCTAAATATAGTGGTCAAAAACACAGTGGTCATGAGCACAGTGGTCAGGAACACAGAGGTCAGGAACACGGTGGCCAGAAACACAATGGTCAGAAATACACTGGTCAGAAACACAGTGGTCAGAAACACACTGGTGAGAAACACGGTCGTCATACACACACTATTGAGAAACACACTGGTCAAATACACAGTGGTCAAAAACACAGTGGTCGGAAACACACTGGTCAGAAATACAGTGTTGAGAAACACACTGGTCAGAAACACAGTGGTCAGAAACACACGGGTAAAAAACACAATGGTCAGAGACACCCTGGTCAGAAACACACTGGTCAGAAACAAACTGGTCAGAAACAAAGTGGTCAGAATCACACTGGAAATGAACACAATGGTCATAGATACAATGGTAAGAAACGCCATGGTCAGAAACATCGTTGTCAGAAATACAGTGGTCAAAAACGTAGTGGTCAGAAACACACTGGTCCGCACCACACTGGTCAGACATACAGTGGTCAGAAACAGAGTGGTCAGAAACACGGTGGTCAGAAACACAGTGGCCAGAAACACACTGCTCATAAACACACTGGTCCGAAACACAGTGGTCAGAAACACAATGGTTAGAAACACTGTGGTCAGAAACACAGTGGTCAAAAACACAATGGTCAAAAACACACTGGTCAGAAACACACTGTTCAGAAACAAACTGGTCAGAAACAAAGAGGTCAGAATCACACTGGACATGAACACATTGGTCAGAGATACAGTGGTCAGATACACAGTGTTCAGAAACACACTGGTCGGAAACACAGTGGTCTGAAACACACAGGTCAGAAACAAACTGGTCGGAAACACAGTGGTCAGAAACACAGTGGTCAGAAACACACTGGTCAGAAACGCAGTGGTTAGAAGCACATTGGTCAAAAACACACTGGTCAGAAACACACTGGTCAGAAACACACTGGTGAGAAACATAGTGGTCAGAAAGACATTGGTCAGAAGCACAATGGTCAGAAACACAGTGGCTAGAAACTCAGTGGTCAGAAACCCACTGGTCGGAAACACAGTGGTCAGAAACACGGTGGTCAGAAGCACTCTAGTCAGAAACACAGTGGTCAGGAACACATTGGTCAAAAGCACACTGGTCAGTAACAGAGTGGTCAGAAAAACAGTGGTCAGAAACACACTGGTAAGAAACACACAGGTCAGACATGCAGTGGTCAGAGACACAATGGTCTGAAACACAGTGGTCAGACACACGGTGGTCAGAAACACAGTGGCCCGAAGCACGCTGCTCATAAACACACTGGTCATAACCACAGTGGTCAGAAGCACAATGGTCACAAACACCCTGGTCAGAAACACAGTGGTCAGAAACACACTGGTCAGAAACACACTGGTCAGAAATACACTGGTCATAAACACAGTGGTCAGAAAGAAAGTGGTCAGAAAGACAATGGTCATAAACACAGTGGTCTGAAACATAGTGGTCATAAACACAGTGGTCAGAACCACAGTGTTGAGAAACACACTGGTCAGAATCATAGTGGTTAGAAACACACTGGTCAGAATCACACTGGTCAGAAACACAATGGTCATAAACACACTGTTCAGAAATACACCTGTCAGAAACACACTGGTCAGAAAGACGGGGTCAGAAGGACACTGGACACAAACACACTGGTCATAAGCACAGTGGTCAGAAACACACTAGTCAGAAATACAGTGGTCATAAACACAGTGGCCAGAAACACAGTGGTCATAAACACACTAGTCAGAAACCTCGTGGTGAGAAACACAGTGGTAAAAAACACACTAGTCAGAAACACAATGGTCAGAAACACATGGGTCAGAAACACACTCGTAGTAGCACAGTGGTCAGCAAAACACTGGTCAGAAACACGCTGGTCAGAAACACAGTGGTCAGAAACGCTGTGGTCAGAAACACGGTGGTCAGAAAAACAGTGGTCCGGAACACACTGGTCAGAAACACACTGGTCAAAAACACATAGGTCAGAGACACAGTCGTCAGAAACACACTGGTCACAAACACAGTGGTCAGAAACACAGTGGTCAGAAATACAGTGGTCAGAAACACAGTGGTCAAAGACACACTGGTCAGAAACACGGTGGTCAGAAACACACAAGTTCGAAACACACTGGTCAGAAACACACTGGTCAGAAGCACAATGGTATGAAACCCACTAGTCAGAAACACACTGGTCAAAAACACACTGGTCAGCAACACAGTGGTCCAAAACACAGTGGTCAAAAACACACTAGTCGGAAACATAGTGGTCTCAGAAATACATGTTAGAAACACAGTGGTCAGAAACACAGTGGTCAGATGCACACTGGTCATGAACACAGTGGTGTGAAATGTTGGAGTAATGCTCCTCACCATGGCAGGAGTCACTCCAAAAAGCAACACCAAAAAGACAAGCCTTATTGGCTTAGTGGTTAATGGTGTCGACCTCTACAGGCAGGGGCCGGGGTTCCAGTCCTCCAACATGAAATTCTGCCCTGCCTCAAGGGAGGTGGAAATGGATGCCAGGAAGCTAGCTCAACCTCTAGATTTCCTCTTTTAGTTTCTAGAAGGCCAGGTGAGGGTCCAGGAACGTGGCACACCTTCTAGAAGGGGTGACTTATCCTACAATGCATCTAGAGGTGTCTAGATCTTCTGGACACCTTCCGTACTACTATAACCAAGCTGAGGAATCTAGGAAGGGTCAGAAGCTTCTAGAGGAGGGAAGGGATGCCTTCGTAGGTGGGAAAAGGACAGCCTACCAAGGAGCACTCTAGAAGCCATAGAATCTGGTAGGAAACTCCAAATCTGGCATGCTTTGGTATTCTTGAAAGCTTACGTCAGTGGCTATTAAATGCCATTGCTTGTGAGCCTTAATCAAGTGTTCATTTCCAGTCAATTGAGGCTAAAACTATTGCCTCACTCTCTGACCAGATTTTGCCATGATTTGCCTCCACAGTTTCAGTCTCTCCAAAAAGAGTTGGTGGTGTGAACCAGCGACTGCTAGGGACCCTCCAGGGTGCACACTCACCCTCATGCCAACAAAGGGTTATGGGCCCACGCCTCTAAGGGATTCAAAGCCAGCTTGATTTCACGCTTCCAACAGCTAGACATGGCAACCAGCGAGCAAGAGAGCAGCCGCGCTGTCGTTAAGTTTGATGGGACAGGCTTTGCCTTATGGAGGTGGCACTTTGAGGTCTTCCTCAATGACAAGGGACTACTTGAGCTCGTAAAAGGTGATGAGACTGCTTCGCCGGAGACTGCAACGGCTGAGATAAAGGAGGCATACAAGAAGCGCAACAAAAAGGCGTTGGCGCTCCTTGTGCCCGCGTTATGCCCACCACAACTTGGGCACATCCAAGGATGCACCCTGGCCGCAGACGCCTGGTCAAAACTCTGCTCCATCTACCAGTCAAGCAACCTTGCTAATCAGCCCTTCATCTTCAAACGGCTTGTCACCCTCTGAGCCAACGAAGGCAACAACATCATGGAGATCATGTAGCAGGTTGAGTCCCTCGCAGTGGAGTGCGTGGCCACGAGTTGGGAGGTCGACTCTCAGTTGCAAGCTATGATCCTCCTTCTGGCCTTGCCAGACAGTTGGAGTCCCATGATCACAGTCCTTGGTGGCTGGCCTTCCCACGAGCTGAAGTACCCGAAGGTTGCTGAGTACGTGCGCAATGAGTGGATGGGACGTGGCAGTCGAGAGAGTGCAGCGGGATCCAGTTCAGCTTACACAGTTCATCCTCAAAGTGGAGGCCGAGGCGACAAGTGGAAGGGTGCCAAACAGGGCACCAAGAAGGGTCAGAAGAAGGGGGAGTGCTTCAACTGCGGCAAGGAGGGCCACTACACGGGCAATTGTCCTAAGAAGAAAATAGATCGGTTGCAACGGGGCGGGAAGAAAGATGAGCACGCCCTTATGGCTTACAACTCCACCAACTTGAAGGATCCGGGAGTTGCCGTCATCGACTCCGGATCAGGTCTCCACACGCAATGCAACAGGGCGGCATTTGTCGCCTACAGCGCCTCAGAGAGATGCATGACGGTGGCCAATGGAGAAACAGAGGTGGCCGCCGGCGAGGGTAACGTCCACATTGAGTCGATTGTGGACAGCAAACCTGTCGCGAGCACAATCTACAATGTGCTGCATATGCCTAACTTTGGAGTAAACCTGCTCTCCGTCAGCTGCCTTACGGACAAGGGACTTGAGGTGCTCTTCACAAAGAAGGAGGCCGTCATCCGCAAAGAGGGCAAAGGTGAGGTGATTGCGCGTGCCAAGCGGGATGAGGACTTGTACCAGCTACGCGCAAAGATCCTCAGTTGCCGGGTGGGGTCCAATGCTGCCAATCTTGCAACGAAGGACGGAGGAGACCTGGACCTATGGCACCGCTGACTCTGCCACATTTCTCCATCGACAGTGAAGGAGATGGCTAAGAGGGAAGTGGTGCGGGGTCTTCAAATCAGCGGCCTTGATGGAACCAAGGAGACCGTGTGTAAGCCATGCATCATTGGCAAATCAACTCGGCAGCCGTTTGTCGCCAAGGGGACGCGTGCATCGGCAACACTAGCCGTGGTACACAAAGATGTGTGTGGACTGCTTGAGAGCTCCATCGGCGGAGCTTGCTACTTCCTCACCTTCATCGATGAGCATTGCTGGAAACTCTACCTCTACCCAATGAAGCAAAAGAGTGAGGTCCTTGCGTGCATAGAAGAGTTTGTGGCTGATGTAGAGCGGCAAACAGAGTTGAAGGTGTAGGTGTTCTGGAGTGATAACGGCGGTGAATATGCGGGATGCCTTGGATGGATGAAGAGCAAGGGGATTCAGTGGCAGAAAACAACTCCACACTCCCCACAACATAATGGCATCGCAGAGAGAGCAAATCGCACAATCCTGAACATGGTGCAATCCATGTTGAGCGACGCCGGCCTTACACAATGGTATTGGGCAGAGACAGCAAGAACAGCAGCGTACATCATGAATCTCATGCCAACCAAGCAACTGAAGGACAAGGAGAGCAATGCGTGGAAGATGCCACAAGAGGTGTGGAGCGGGAGGAAGCCAGCGGTGGGTCACCTCCGCGCGTTTGGTTGTGTTGCACATGCAATGGTGCCAGCACGTGAGGGACGGAGCAAGCTGGACCCGCGTACCCGCCGGTGTATTTTCGTTGGATATGAGAGCGGAAGCAAGGCATACCGGCTCTTTGACCCAAGGAGGCAGCAGATTGTGCGGAGTTGCGACGTCACGTTCGACGAGAAAAGCCATTGGACAGACAAGAAGGCATGTCTCTCCAAGAGGGGGGAGTGGATGCCACTCCTTGAGGGGGAGACGCCCAAGGACGTGAATGAGGGTGGCATCCTCACATCACCACCAACCGGGGAGTATCGCCTGAGGGATGGGCGAGCGGCAGACTTTATTCCGGCCAGTTTCGATGAGGAATCCAAAGCACCGGAGATGGACGTGGAGGTGGGGAGTCAACAGATGTCTCCAAGGTCTCCAAGAGAGGGGGGGCAGGCGCTTGGAGAGGATGGCGTCAAAAGGGGACAGCAACAACAACAACCGCCTCAAGAGTCCCGCACGAGTAACCGTGTGCAAAGAAGGACAAAAAGGTATGATGACAACAAGGGTATTTGGACTGGGTTCGCACAAGTCTTCTTCATGCAAGAGGAGCATGAAGGATGCACTGCACCAGAAGGATGGGGCTGAGTGGGAGGGAGCAATGAAGTGTAAGAGCGCCTCCCATGAGGAGAATGGCTCCTTATTTGCATGTTGAGCATGGACGACTGCCATGGGTGATGCGCAAGGGGGAGATTGTTGGAGTAATACTCCTCACCGTGGCAGGAGTGACTCCAAAAAGAAACACCAAAGAGTCAAGCCTTATTGGCTTAGTGGTTAATGGTATCCACCTCTAGAGGCAGGGGCCCGGGATCAAGTCCCACAACATGAAATTCTGCCCTGCCTCAAGGGAGGTGGAAAATGGTTGCCAGGAAGCTAGCTCAGCCTCTAGATTTCCTCTTTAAGTTTCTAGAAGGCCAGGTGAGGGTCCACGAAGGTGGCACACTTTCTAGAAGGGGTGACTTCTCCTACAAGGCATCTAGAGGTGTCTAGGTCTTCTGGATACCTTCCCTCATACTAGAACCAAGCTGAGGAATTTAGGAAGGATCAGAAGCTTCTAGAGGAGGGAATGGATGCCTTCCTAGGTGGGAAAAGGACAGCCTACCAAGGAGCACTCTAGAAGCCATACAATCTGGTAGGAAACTCCAAATCTGGCATCCTTTGGTTTGCTGGAAAGCTTAGATAAGTGGCTATAAAATGCCACTGCTTGTCAGCCTTGATCAAGTGGTAATTCGATGTCAATTCAGGCCAAAACTATTGCCTCACTCTCTGACCAGATTTTGCCATCATTGGAACGAGTTACCTTCACAGTTTCAGTCTCTCCAAAACGAGTTGGTGGTGTGAACCAACCACTGCTAGGGACCCTCCAGAGTGCACACTCACCCTCAGGCCAACATGAAACACACTGGTCAGAAACACAGTGGTCAGAAACACAGTGGTCAGAAACACACTGGTCCGAAACACTGTAGTCAGAAACACACTGGTCAGAAACACATTGGTCAGAAACACACGGGTCAGAAACACAGTGGTAAAAAATACAGTTGTCACAAACACACTGGTCAGAAACACACTGGTCATAAACACATTGGTCAGAAACACACTGGTCAAAAACACACTGGTCTGAAACACACCGGTCAGAAACACAGTGGTCAGAAACACAGTGTTCAGAAACACTTTGGTGAGAAACACAGTGGTCAAAAACACAGTGATCAAAAACACACTGATCAAAAATACAGTGGTTAGAAACACACTGGTCAGAAAAACACTGGTTAGAAACACAGTTGTCATAAACACACTGGTCAGAAATACACTTGTCAGAAAATCACTGGTCAGAAGCACAGTGGTCAGAAACACAGTGGTCACAAACACACTGGTCAGAAACAGAGTGGTGATAAACACAATTATCAGAAACAAATTCGGTCTGAAACACACTGGTCAGAAGCACAGTGGTCAGAAACACATTAGTCAGAAACACAATGGTAAGAAACACAGTGGTTAGAAACACACTAGTAAAAAACACATTGGTCATGAACACACTGGTCAGAAACAAAGTGGTATGAAACTAAATGGTCGGAAACATATTGGTCAGAAACACAGTGGTCAAAAACACGCTGGTCAGAAACACAGTGGTCAGAAAGACACAGGTCAGAAACACGGTGGTCATAAACACACTGGTCAGAAATACAGTGGTCGAAAACACAGTTGTCAGAAACACGCTGGTCAGACACACAATGGTGAGAAACACACTGGTCAGAAACACAGTGGTTAGAAAGAAAGTGGTTAGAAACACAGTGGCCTGAAACACAATGGTTGGAAGCATGGTGATTGGAAACACACTGGTCAGAAACAAAGTGGTCAGAAACACACTGGTAAGAAACACAGTGGTCAAAAACACAGTGTTCATAAACACACTGGTCAGAAAGACACTGGTAAGAAACACACTAGTCAGAAACACATTGGTCAGAAGCACACTGGTCGGAAACACGCTGGTCAGAACCATGGTGGGCAGAAACACAGTGGTCAGACACGGTGGTCCGAAACACACTGGTCAAAACCAAACTGGTCAGAAACACACAGGTCAGAAACACAGCCGCCAAAAACACACTGGTCACAAACAAAGTGGTCAGAAACAGAGTGGTCAGAAATACAATGTTCAGAAACATAGTGGTCAATGACACAGTGTTTAGAAACAGAATGGTCAGAAACACCCTGGTTTGAAACACATCGGTCAAAAACACATTGGTCCGAAGCACAATGGTCATAAACACACTGGTCAGAAACACTGTGGTCAAAAACACACTGGTCAGAAACACAGTGGTCCAAAACACAGTGGTCAGAAACACATAGGTCGGAAACACAGTGGTCCGAGAAACACTGGTCAGAAACACAGTGGTCAGAAACACAGTGGTCTGAAGCACACTGGTCATAAACACAGTGGTCAGAAACACACTGGTCAGAAACACAGTGGTCCAAAACACAGTGGTCAGAAACACATAGGTCGGAAACACAGTGGTCCGAGAAACACTGGTCAGAAACACAGTGGTCAGAAACACAGTGGTCTGAAGCACACTGGTCATAAACACAGTGGTCAGAAACACACTGGTCAGAAACACAGTTGTCAGAAACACAGTGGTCACAAACACACTGGTCAGAAACACTGTTGTCAGAAACACACTGGTAAGAAACACGGTGGTCACAAATACACGGGTCAGAAACATAGGGGTAAAAAACACAGTGGTCAGAAACACACTGGTCAGGAACACAGAAGTCAGAAACACAATTGTCAGAAACACACTGGTCAGAAACACACTGGTCACAAACACCCTGGTCAGAAACATAGTGCACGGAAACACACTGGTTGGAAACAGGGTGGTCAGAAACACACGGATCAGAACCACAGTGGTCATAAACACACTGGTCAGAAACATAGTGGTCATACACACGGTGGTCACAAACACACTGGTCAGAAACGCACTAGTCAGGAAGACACTGGTCAGAAAAACACTTGTCAGAAACACACTGGTCAGAAACACCCTGGTCTGAAACACACCGGTCAGACACACAGTGGTCAGAAACACACTGGTCAGCAACACTGTGGTCAGAAGCACAGTGGTCAGAAACACACTGGTCAGAAACACATTGGTCAGAAACACAGTGCTCAGAAAAACACTGGTCATAAACACGCTGGACAGAAACACAGTGGTCAGAAACGCGGTGGTCATAAACACGGTGGTCAGAACACAGTGGTAAAAAAAACAGTGGTCTGTAACACAGTGATCAGAAACACACTGGTCAGAGGCACGCTGGTCAGAAACACAGTGGTCAGAAACGCAGTGATCAAACACACAAGTAAAAAACACAGTTGTCAGGAACACAATGGTCAGAAACACGTTGGTCATAAACACAGTTGTCAGAAACACAGTGCTAAGAAGCAAAGCGGTCAGAAACATAGTGATCAAACACACTAGTGATGAACGGAGTGGTCAAACACACACTCGTCAGAAACTCAGTGGACAGAAACACAGTGGTCAGAAACAGAGTGGTCAGAAACACGGTGGTCAGAAACACAGTGGTTAAATGCACACAGGTTAGAAACACAGTGGTCAGAAACACACTCATCAGAAACACACTGGTCAGAAAGGGAGTGGTCAGAAATCACAGTGGTCATAATCATACCGGTCCGAAACGCAGTAGTCAGAAACACACTCGTCAGCAACACAGCCGTCAGCAACACATTGGTCAGAAACACACTCGTCGAAAACACACTGGTCAGCTTACAGTGGTGGGAAGCACAGTGGTCAGAAACACACTCGTCAGCAACACAGCCGTCAGCAACACATTGGTCAGAAACACACTCGTCGAAAACACACTGGTCAGCTTACAGTGGTGGGAAGCACAGTGGTGGGAAGCACAGTGGTCAGAACCACACTGGTCAGAAACACGGTTGTCAGAAATACAGTGGTCAGAAACACAGTAGTCAGAAACACAGTGGTCAGAAATACAGTGGTCAGAACCACACTGGTCAGAAACACGGTTGTCAGAAATACAGTGGTCAGAAACACAGTAGTCAGAAACACAGTGGTCAGAAATACAGTGGTCAGAGACACACTGGTCAGAAACACACTGGTCAAAAACACAGTGATCAGAAACACAATGGAGAGAAACACACTGGTCGCAAACACACTGGTCAGAAACACCGTTGTCACTAACACCGTGGTCAGAAACACAATGGTCAAAAACACACTGGTCATAAACACAGTTGTCCGAAACACACTGGGCAGAAACACACTAGTTTGAATGACAGTGGTTAGAGACACCGTGGTCAAAAACACATTGGTCATAATCACACTGGACAGAATCACACTGGTCAGAAACACAGTGGTCAGAAACACAGTGGTCAGAAACGCAGTGGTCAGAAACATAGTTGTCAAAAACATAGTGGTCAGAAACACGGTGGTCAGAAACACGGTGGTCGGAAACACACTGGTCAAAAACACACTGGTCAGAAACACACTGGTCAGAAACATAGTGGTCCGCTCTGCCAAGTCCTCACACTTCCTTAGCAAACACAACTGTACTACCACCTGCCCCTGCAGTTCCTTCTGGTTTTTGTCAATCAGCATCTCCTCCTCCAACATCACTGGTTGACACATTCTACTCAACCATTTCCATTGCTTCTCCCCTCTCAACAAACCTGTCCTGCAGTTGTCAGACAACTTCTAATCTACCTCCAGAGCCATCTAACTCTCGTGAAAATCTAGCAGCTGAAAACCTTGTAAACCCACCAGTACCACCATCAAATCATCTACTGCCTGCGGGACTTTCAAGAGCAACCTCTCCCGCGACTCAGGTTGTGTCCATCTGGCCATCTCCCCTCAACCCTTCTGCCACTCAACTCTCCGCATTGATGGCATGGTTGCTGCCATAATCAACCTGTGTGCCGACATCACTCGAGTCCTTTCTCCTTCCCCAAGCTCTTGGAAGCATCACGCCTCCACCACAACCTTCACCGCTCTGGAACTCTATCACCATTGCCCAGCTGCTGTCACTGTGTTATCCACCTCCCTCTGAGCTCACCTCTGACTTAGCTCCTTTTTTGGACCCGCTCAAACAGGTTTTAAAGGCATGGATGCGGGAACCCACCACTCCCGCTGCTTCTCTCTCTCTCGCCTACAGTTTCTTCAAACTGTGCAACCTGCTACCACTCAATCTCCTCATCCTCCCTGAGCTGCTGAAAAGCAACTGAGGTCACTTCTTGGTTTCTTTCTTGCAAGCCGTATGCTCCTGAATGGGGCTGTCGGACTCCTCATCAAGAACCACACGGCTCAACCAGGGTCGTCTTGGCATAACCCAACTCTCCTCATAACACCCACCCAACGGGAAATGGAAAAGCCAGGCGGATCCCGGTTCACCTCCCATTCCCTGCTAACCAAACGGCTCGGAAGGCATAACCAATCAGACTCCTCGGGTCTGACCACCCGGCCATCGAAACACACTCAGCCAGCGCCAACGGACCTCCAACACCACGTATCAACCAGCAAGATCTGCCGACAACAGCCCTGCTCCCTGGTCTACTCTCCGTGGCGACATCCAAGGATCGGCAAAAGAAGCACGTCCTCCACCTAACATGGGAGGACTCCCAAGAGCGTAAGACAAAGTGGAGCCACACCGCCCTCTCGCACCGGGCAGATACAGAAGCTGCACCAATAGCACAATGGTGGCTTCGGCTTCATGTCTCGCACCGTCCACCCTGATGGGATCCAGTAGGGTGGACGTACAGGGATCAAGCAGTAGGATCCCTTTACCCAATTGCCTCAGTCAATTCCTACTCAATATCCTTCATCGTCAATTGCTTCCGCTCAATTGCCGTTCCTTGCTTCATCGCTTCCATCACCTTGATCGTTGACTCCGCTCGTTCATCCATCAGTTCCACAAAGTACATCGAGTGCAAAGCTCTTATCTGATCCTCATTTACGTCTCACTATCCTTGGAGTATTCAGTCTCAATGGAGCTCGAACCGTGGCAGTCCTCCATAAAAGCGCTTCGGTTACCAGCGTCTCTTCACCACTGAAGTGTCGCTCTTGATCACTCATCCCCGGCGCTTCGTCGCTTCCGCTCATCGCGTTGTCTACTCCTATCCGTGTACTTCTGTTCATGCTGTGATGTCATCCTCCGTCAGTCCTCCGCATATTCGTGACAGCTTCCGCGGCATTTGCTCCTCTGCGTTCTCCGCTGCTCCCATTTTCAGGACAACAGAAACCAAAGTCCGGTCACATAAACCAAATCTGGGTCACATGAACAAAAGCCGAGTCACGGAAAACAAAGCCAGGTCACACAGAGCAAAGCCGGGTCACACAAACCAAAGCCTGGTCACAGAAACCAAAGCCAGGTCAGAGAAACGAAAGCTTGGTCACAGTTACCAAAGGCAGGTCACACAAACCAAAACCGGGTCACCGAAACCAAAGTCGGGTCACACAAACAAGAGCCGGGTCACACAAACCAAATCAAAGTCATGGAAGCCAAAGCCGGGTCAAAGAAACCACAGCTGGGTCATAGAAACCAAAGCCTGGTCATAGAAACCAAAGCCGGGACACAGAAACCATAGCCGGGTCACAGAATCCCAAGCCGGATCACAGAAACATATGCCGGGTCACAACAACCAAAGCCAGGTCACAGAACCAAAGCCGGGTCACAGAAACCAAAGCCAGGTCACATAAACCAAAGCAGGGTCAGTGAAACCAAGCCGGATCACATAAACCAACGTCGGGTCAGAGAAACCAAAGCAGGGTCCCAACAACCAAAGGTGGGTCACAAAAACCAAAACGGGGTCAGAAACCAAAGCCAGGTCACATAAACCAAAGCGGGGTCAGTGAAACCAAGCCGGATCACATAAACCAACGTCGGGTCAGAGAAACCAAAGCAGGGTCCCAACAACCAAAGGTGGGTCACAAAAACCAAAACGGGGTCAGAAACCAAAGCCAGGTCAACGAAACCAAATCGGGGTCATAGAAACCAAAGCCGGGTCACAGAAACCAAAGCCGGTCACAGAAACCAAAGCCGGGTCACAAAAACCAAAACGGGGTCAGAAACCAAAGCCAGGTCAACGAAACCAAATCGGGGTCATAGAAACCAAAGCCGGGTCACAGAAACCAAAGCCGGTCACAGAAACCAAAGCCCGGTTACATAAACCAAGGCCAGGTCACAAAAACAAAGGGCAAGTCACAACAACCAAAGACGGGTCACATAAACCAAAACGGGGTCACAAAAACCAAAGCCGAGTCACATAAACCAAAGCCGGGTTACATAAACCAAGGCCAGGTCACAAAAACAAAGGGCAAGTCACAACAACCAAAGACGGGTCACATAAACCAAAACGGGGTCACAAAAACCAAAGCCGAGTCACATAAACCAAAGCCGGGTCACAAAAACAAAAGCCGGGTCACAGAAACCAAAGCGATGTCACAGAAACCAAATACGGGTCACAGAGGGTCCAAAACCGGGTCACAAAAACCAAAGCCGAGTCACATAAACCAAAGCCGGGTCACAAAAACAAAAGCCGGGTCACAGAAACCAAAGCGATGTCACAGAAACCAAATACGGGTCACAGAGGGTCCAAAACCGGGTCACAGAAACCAAATTCGAGTTTCAAAAACCAAAGCCGGGTCACGGAAACCAAAGCCGGGTCACAAAAACCAAGGCCACTTCACAGAAACCAAAACAGGGTCATAGAGGGTCCCAAGCGTGGTCACATAAACCAAACATGAGTCACAGAAACCAAACCCGGGTCACAAAAACCAAAGCCGGGTCACAAAAACCAAACCTGGATTACATGAATCAAAAACGGGTCACATAAACCAAAGTCCGGTGACAGAAACCAAAGCCAGGTGACAGAGGGTCCAAAGCCGGGTCCCGGAAACCAAAGACGAGCCACAAAAACCAAAACCAGGTCACATAAACCAAAGCCGGTTACAAAAACCAAAGCCGGATCACAGAAACCAAAGCCGGGTAGCAGAAACCAAAGCCGGGTCACAGAAACCAAAGCCCGGTTACATAAACCAAGGCCAGGTCACAAAAACAAAGGGCAAGTCACAACAACCAAAGACGGGTCACATAAACCAAAACGGGGTCACAAAAACCAAAGCCGAGTCACATAAACCAAAGCCGGGTCACAAAAACAAAAGCCGGGTCACAGAAACCAAAGCGATGTCACAGAAACCAAATACGGGTCACAGAGGGTCCAAAACCGGGTCACAAAAACCAAATTCGAGTTTCAAAAACCAAAGCCGGGTCACGGAAACCAAAGCCGGGTCACAAAAACCAAGGCCACTTCACAGAAACCAAAACGGGGTCATAGAGGGTCCCAAGCGTGGTCACATAAACCAAATATGAGTCACAAAAACCAAACCCGGGTCACAAAAACCAAAGCCGGGTCACAAAAACCAAACCTGGATTACATGAATCGAAAACGGGTCACATAAACCAAAGTCCGGTGACAGAAACCAAAGCCGGGTGACAGAGGGTCCAAAGCCGGGTCCCGGAAACCAAAGACGAGCCACAAAAACCAAAACCAGGTCACATAAACCAAAGCCGGTTACAAAAACCAAAGCCGGATCACAGAAACCAAAGCCGGGTAACAGAAACCAAAGCTGGGTCACAGAAACCAAAGCTGGGTCACAGAAACCAAAGCCGGGTCACATAGAACAAAGCCGGGTCACAGACACCAAAGCTGGGTCACATAAACCAAAGTCGGGTCACACAAACCAAAGCCGGGTCACAGAAACCAAAGCCGGGTCACATAAACCACATCCGGGTCACATAAACCAAAGCCGGGTCATAGAAACTAGAGCCGAGTCACACAACCCAAAGCCGGGTCACAGAAACAAATGCCGGATCACACGAACCGAAGCCAGATCACAGTAACCAAGCTGGGTCACAGTAACCAAGGCCGGGTCTTACAAACCAAAACTGAGTCACAAAAAACAAAGCCGGGTCACATAAATCAAAGCTGGGTCACCGAAACCAAAGCCGGCTCACAGAAACCAAAGCCAGGTCATCAAAACAAAAATTGGGTCAGAGAAACCAAAGCCAGGTCACATAAACCAAAGCCGGTTACAAAAACCAAAGCCGGATCACAGAAACCAAAGCCGGGTAGCAGAAACCAAAGCCGGGTCACAGAAACCAAAGCTGGGTCACAGAAACCAAAGCCGGGTCACATAGAACAAAGCCGGGTCACAAACACCAAAGCTGGGTCACATAAACCAAAGTCGGGTCACACAAACCAAAGCCGGGTCACAGAAACCAAAGCCGGGTCACATAAACCACATCCGGGTCACATAAACCAAAGCCGGGTCAGAGAAACTAGAGCCGAGTCACACAACCCAAAGCCGGGTCACAGAAACAAATGCCGGATCACACGAACCGAAGCCAGATCACAGTAACCAAGCTGGGTCACAGTAACCAAGGCCGGGTCACACAAACCAAAACTGAGTCACAAAAAACAAAGCCGGGTCACATAAACCAAAGCTGGGTCACCGAAACCAAAGCCGGCTCACAGAAACCAAAGCCAGGTCATCAAAACAAAAATTGGGTCAGAGAAACCAAAGCCAGGTCACAAAAACAAAAGGCGAGTCACGGAAAACAAAGCCGGGTCACAAAACGCAAAACCAGGCCACACACGCTGAATCGGGGTCACAGATACCAAAGCCAGGTCATAGAAGCCAAAGCCGGGTCACTGAAACCAAAGCCAGGTCACAAAAACTCAAACCGGGTCACATAACCAAAGCCAAGTCACGGAAACCAGAGCCGGGTCACAGAAACCAAAGCCGGGTCATAGAAACGAAAGTCGGGTCACAGAAACCAAAGCCAGGTCACAGAAACCAAAGCCGGGTCAGAGAAACCAAAGCAGAATCACAGAAACCAAAGCCGGGCCACATAAACCAAAGCCGGGTCAACAAACCAAAGCCGTGGAACAGAAACCAAAGCCTGGTCGTAGAAACCAAAGCCGGGTCACAGAAACCAAAACTGGGTCATAGAATCCAAAGCCAGATCACAGAAACATAGGCCAGGTCACAGCAGCCAATGCCATGTCACACAACCAAAGCCGGGTCACATCAACGTAAGCCAGGTCACAGAAACCAAAGCAGGGTCACATGAACCAAAGACGGGTCACAGAAACCAAATCCGAGTCACTGAAACCAAAGCTGGGTCACATAAACCAAAGCCCCGTCACGGAAACCAAAGCCGGGTCACAGAAACCAAAGCAGGGTCACATGAACCAAAGACGGGTCACAGAAACCAAATCCGAGTCACTGAAACCAAAGCTGGGTCACATAAACCAAAGCCCCGTCACGGAAACCAAAGCCGGGTCACATAATCCAAAACCAGATAATGGAGACCAGAGCCAGGTCACAAAAATTAAAGCCGGGTCACAGAAACCAAAGGCGGGTCACGGAAACCAATTCCGGGTCACATAAAGCAAAGCCGAGCCACAGAAACCAAAGCCGGGTCACGGAAACCAAAGCCGGGTCGCAGAAAGAAAAGCCGGGTAACAGAAACCAAAGCCGGGTCACATAAAGCAAAGCCGAGCCACAGAAACCAAAGCCGGGTCACGGAAACCAAAGCCGGGTCGCAGAAAGAAAAGCCGGGTAACAGAACCCAAAGCCGGGTCATTGAAACCAAAGCCGGGTCACAGAAACCAAAGCCGGTCACAGAAACCAAGGCTAGTTCAAAGAAACCGAAGCCGGGTCACATAAACCAAAGCCGGGTCACAAAAACCAAGCCAAGTGACAGAAACCAAAACCAAATCACAGAAACCAGAACCTGGTCACAAAAACCAAAGCCATGTCACATAAACCAAAGCCAAGTAACAGAAACCAAAGCCGAGTCACAGAATCCAGAGCCGGGTCACAGCAAACCAAAGCCAGGTCACATAAACCAAAGCCGGGTCACAGAAACCAAAGCCGGGTCAGAGAAACCAAAGCTGAGTCACAGGATCCAAAGCTAGGTCACTGAAACGAAAGCCGGGTCACAGAAACCAAAGCCGGGTCATAGAAACTAAAAGCCGGGTCTTAGGAACTAAATCTGGGTCACAGAAACCAAAGCCAAGTCCCAGAAACCAAAGCCGGGTCACAGAAACCAAAGCTGGTCCACAGACACCAAAGCCGGGTTACATAAACCAAAGACTGGCCAAAAAAATCAAAGCCGAGTCACAGAAACCAAAGCCGGGTCACATAACCCGAAGCCATATCAAAACTACCAGAGTTGGGTCACATTAACTAAAGCTGGGTCACAAAAACCAAACCCGGGTCACATAAATCAAAGCCTTGTCACATAGACCAAAGTGGGGTCACTGAAACCAAAGCCAGATCATACTAACGAAAGCCGGGTCACAGCAACCAAAGGCGGGTCGCATAAACCATAGCCGGGTCACAGAAATAAAAGCCGAGTCACATAAAACAAAGCCAGGTTACAGAAAGCAAAGCTGGGTCACACAAACCAAAGCCGGGTCGCAGAAACCAAAGCCAGCTCAGAGAACAAAAGCCGGGTCACAGAAAACCAAACCAGGGTCATAGAATCCAAAGCCGGGGCACAGAAACCAAAGTCGGGTCACAAAAACCAAAGCGGGGTCACACAAACCAAAGCCAAGTCACAGAAACAAAAGCCGGTTCATAGAAACCAAAGCCGGGGCACAGAAACCAAAGTCGGGTCACAAAAACCAAAGCGGGGTCACACAAACCAAAGCCAAGTCACAGAAACAAAAGCCGGTTCATAGAAACCAAAGCCGGGTCACATAGACCAAAGCCGGGTCACAGAAACCAAAGCCGGGTCAACGAGTCAAAGCCGGAGCACAAAAACCATAGCCCGGTCACATAGACCAAAGCCGGGTCACAGAAACCAAAGCCAGGTCACAAAATCCAAAGCCGGATCACAGAAACCAAAGCAGAGTCACAGCAACCAAAGCTACGTCACAGAACCAAAGCCGGGTCACAGAAACCAAAGCCAGGTCACAAAATCCAAAGCCGGATCACAGAAACCAAAGCAGAGTCACAGCAACCAAAGCTACGTCACAGAACCAAAGCCGGGTCACAGAAACCAAAGCCAAGTAACACAAGCCAAAGTGGGGTCACAGAAACCAAAGCCGGGTCACGTAAACCAAAGCCCTGTCACAGAAAACCAAAGCCGGGACACAAAAAGCAAAGCTGGGTCACCAAACCAAAGCCGGGTCACAGAAACCAAAGCCGGGTCACGTAAACCAAAGCCCTGTCACAGAAAACCAAAGCCGGGACACAAAAAGCAAAGCTGGGTCACCAAACCAAAGCCGGGTCACAAAAACCAAAGCCGGGTCACAGAAATTAAAGCCGGGTCACATAAACCAAATTAGGGACACATAAACCAGAGCCGGGTCATAGAAACGAGAGCCGTGTCACAGAAACCAGAGCTGGGTCACATAAACCAAAGCCTGGTCACAGAGACCAAAGCTGGGTCAGATAAACCAAAGCAGGGTCACAGAAACCAGAGCCGGGTCATAGAAACGAGAGCCGTGTCACAGAAACCAGAGCTGGGTCACATAAACCAAAGCCTGGTCACAGAGACCAAAGCTGGGTCAGATAAACCAAAGCAGGGTCACAGAAACCAAAGCCGGATGACAGAAACCAAAGCCGGGTCACGGAAACCAAAGCCGGGTAACAGAAACCAAAGTCGGCTCACAGAAACCAAAGCCGGGTCACATAAACCAGAGCCGGGTCAAACAAACCAAAGCTGGGTCAAGAAAATCATAGCTGGGTCACGGAAACCAAAGCCGGGTAACAGAAACCAAAGTCGGCTCACAGAAACCAAAGCCGGGTCACATAAACCAGAGCCGGGTCAAACAAACCAAAGCTGGGTCAAGAAAATCATAGCTGGGTCATGGAAACCAAAGCCGGGTCACAAAACCCAAAGCCGGGTCACAGAATCCAAAGCCGTGTCACATAAACCAGAGCCGGTCATAGAAACCAAAGCTGGGTCACAGAAACCAAAGCCGGGTCACAAAACCCAAAGCCGGGTCACAGAATCCAAAGCCGTGTCACATAAACCAGAGCCGGTCATAGAAACCAAAGCTGGGTCACAGAAACCAAAGCAGGGTGACAAAAGCCAATGAGAGGTGACAGAAACCAAAGCCGGATCACATAACCAGGTCAAAAAAAACAAAACCATGTCACAGAAACCAAAGCCGAGTCATAGAAACCGAAGCCGAGTTACAGAATCCAGAGCCGGGTCAAAGTTAACCAAAGCCAGGTCACATAAACCAAAGCTGGGTCATAGAAACCAAACCCGGGTGAGAGAAACCAACGCCAGGTCACAGAATCCAATGTCGGGTCACTGAAACCAAAGCCGGGTTACAGAAACCAAAGCCGGGTCACAAAAACTAAAAGCCAGGCCTTATAAAGCAAAGCCGGGTCACATAAACCAAAGCCAAGTCACAGAAACCAAAGCCGGGTCATATAAACCAAAGCTGGGTCACAGAAACCAACGCCTGGCCACAGAAACCAAAACCAGGTCACATAAACCAAAACCAGGTCACATAACCAAAAGCCGGGTCACAGAAACCAAAGCCGGGTCATATAAACCAAAGCCAGGTCACATAAACCAAAGCCAAGTCACAGAAACCAAAGCCGGGTCATATAAACCAAAGCTGGGTCACAGAAACCAACGCCTGGCCACAGAAACCAAAACCAGGTCACATAAACCAAAACCAGGTCACATAACCCAAAGCCGGGTCACAGATACCAGAGTCGGGTCACACAAACCAAAGCCGGGTCACACACACCAAAGCCGGGTCACAGAAACCAAAGCCGGGTCACAGAAACCAAAGCGGGGTCACAGAAACCAAAGCCGGGTCACAGATACCAGAGTCGGGTCACACAAACCAAAGCCGGGTCACACACACCAAAGCCGGGTCACAGAAACCAAAGCCGGGTCACAGAAACCAAAGCGGGGTCACAGAAACCAAAGCTGGGTTGCGGAAACCAAAGCCGGGTCACAGACACCAAAGCCAGATCACAGAAAGCAAAGCCGAGTCAAATAAACAAAAGCCGAGTCACAGAAACCAAACCCGGGTCACATAAACCAAAGCTGGGTCACATGAACCCAAGCCATGTCAAACAAACCAAACCGGGTCCCAAAACCAAAGCCGGGTCAAAAAAACCATAGCCTGGCCACAACAAATAAAGATATGTCACAGAAACCAGAGTCGGGTCGCAGAAACCAAAGCCGGGTCACAGCAACCAAAGCCGGGTCACAGAAACCAAAGCTGAGTCACAGAAAACAAAGCCGGCTCAAAGAAAGCAAAGGTGGGTCACAGAAACCAAAGCCGGGTCACAACAACCAAAGCCAGGTTAGAGAAACAAAAGCCGGGTCACACAAACCAAAGCCGATTCACGGAAACCAAAGCCGGGTCATAGAAACCAAAGTCGGGTCACAGAAACCAGAGCCGGGTCACATAAACCAAAGCCAAGTCACACAAAATAAAGCTGGGTCACGGAAACCAAAGCCGGGTCACAAAAACCAAAGCCGGGTGACAGAAACCAAAGCCGGGTCACATAAACCAAAGCCAAGTCACACAAAATAAAGCTGGGTCACGGAAACCAAAGCCGGGTCACAAAAACCAAAGCCGGGTGACAGAAACCAAAGCCGGGTCATAGAAACCAAAGCCGGGTCACACAAACCAAAGCTGGGTCACACAAACCAAATCCGGGTCACATAAACCAAACTGGGTCACAGCAACCAAAGTTGGGTTACAAAAACCAATGCCGGGACGAAGAAACCAAAGGTGGGTCACATAAATGAATACCGGGTCACAGAAACCAAAGCCGGGTCACGGAAACCAAAGCCGGGTCATACAAACGGAAGCAGGGTCAATGAAACCAGAACCCATCACATAAATCAAAGCCGGGTCACAGAAACCAAAGTTGGGTCACAAAAACCAAAGCCATGCCACATAAACAAAAGCTGGGTCAAAGAAACCAAAGTCGGGTCACAGAAACCAATGCTGGGTCACAGAAACCAAAGCCGGGTCACAGAAACCAAAGCCGGGTCACACAAACCAAAGCCCGGTCACACAAACCAAAGCCGGGTCACAGAAACCATAGCCATGTCACAGAAAGCCGGGTCACAGAACCCAAAGCCAAGACACATAAACCAAAGCCGGGTCAGAGACACCAAAGCCGGGTGAGAGGAGCCAAAACGGTCCCATAAGCCAAAGCCGAACAACAGAATCCAAAGCCGGGTCACAGAATTCAAAGCCGGGTCACAGAAACCAACACCGAGTCACACAGAGCAAAGCTGGGTCACAGAAACCAAAACCGGGTCACAGAAACCAAAGCCGGGTCACAGAAACCAAAGCCGGGTCACAAAACGAAAGCCGGGTCATAGAATCCAAAGGCGGGTCAAAGAAACCAAAGCCGGGTCAATGAAACCAAAGGCGGGTAAACCAAAGCCGATACAGAAAAACCAAAGCTGGACGAAAGAAACCAAAGCTGGGTCAGATAAACCAAAGCTAGGTAACAGACACCAAAGCCAGGTCACAAAAACCAAAGCCGGGTCACGAAAACCAAAGCCGGGTCAGAGAAACCAAAGCCGGGTCACATAAACCAAGCCGGGTCTTAAAAACAAGAACCGTGTCACATTAACCAAAGCCGGGTCACAGAAACCAACGCCGAGTCACACAGAGCAAAGCTGGGTCACAGAAACCAAAGCCGGGTCACAGAAACCAAAGCCGGGTCACAGAAACCAAAGCCGGGTCACAAAATGAAAGCCGGGTCATAGAATCCAAAGGCGGGTCAAAGAAACCAAAGCCGGGTCAATGAAACCAAAGGCGGGTAAACCAAAGCCGATACACAAAAACCAAAGCTGGACGAAAGAAACCAAAGCTGGGTCAGATAAACCAAAGCTAGGTAACAGACACCAAAGCCAGGTCACAAAAACCAAAGCCGGGTCACGGAAACCAAAGCCGGGTCAGAGAAACCAAAGCCGGGTCACATAAACCAAGCCGGGTCTTAAAAACAAGAACCGTGTCACATTAACCAAAGCCGGGTCACATAACCCAAAACCGGGTCACCGAAACAAAAGCCGGGTCACAACACCAAAGTCGGATCACAGAAACCAGAGCCGGGTTATACAAACCAAGGCCCGGTCACATAAACCAAAGCCAGGGCACATAAACCTAAGCCGGTCACACAACGGAAAGCCGGGTCACAGAAGGCAAAGCCGGGTCACAAAACCCAACGCCGGGTCACATGAACCAAAGCCGGGTCACAGAAACCAAAACCAGGTCACAGAAACCAAAGCCAGGTCACATAAACCTAAGCCGGTCACACAACGGAAAGCCGGGTCACAGAAGGCAAAGCCGGGTCACAAAACCCAACGCCGGGTCACATGAACCAAAGCCGGGTCACAGAAACCAAAACCAGGTCACAGAAACCAAAGTCAGGTCATGGAAACCAAAGCCGGGTAACAGACCCAAAAGCCAAGTCATAGAAACCAAAGACATGTCACATAAACCAAAGCAGGGTCAAAGAAATTACAGCCGGATCAATCAAAGCCGGATCACATAAACCAAAGCTGGACCACAGAAACAAAAGCCGGGCTAGAGAAACGAAAGCCGTGTGAGAGAAATCAATGCCGAAAAACAGAAACCAAAGCTGGCTCACAGAAACAAAAGCCAAGTCAAAGAAACCAAAGCCGGGGCACAGAAGCCAAAGCTGGGTCACAGAAACCAAAGCCAGGTCACAGGAACCAAAGCCTGGTCACTCAAACCAAAGCCGGGTCACAGAATCCAAAGCCGGGTCAGAGAACCAAAGCTGGGTCACAGGAACCAAAGCGGGGTCACACAAACCAAAGCGGGGTCACACAAACCAAAACCGGGTCACAGAAACCAAAGCCGGGTCACACAAACCAAAGCTGGGTCTCAGCAACCAAAGTTAGGTTACATAAACCAATGCTGGGTCACAGAAACCAAAGCAGGGTCACAGAAACCAATGCCGGGTCACAGAAACCAAAGCCGGGTCACATAAACCAAAGCCGGGTCCTAGATACTAAATCCGGGTGACGGAAACCAAAACTGGGTCGCATAAATAAAAGCAAGGTCACAGAAACCAAAGCTGGGTCACATGAACAAAAGCCAGGCCACATTAACCAAAGCGGGGTAACATAAACCAAAGCCGGGTCACAGAAACAAAAGCAAGCTCACACAAACCAAAGCCGGGTCCAAGAAGCCAAAGCCGGGTCATACAAACCAAAGCCGGGTCACATCAACCAAAGCCGGGCAACAGAAACCATAGCCGGGTCAGAGAAAGCCGGGTCACAGAAGCCAAAGCTGGGTCACAAAAACCAAAGCTGGGTCACATACACCAAAGCCGGGTCACAAAAACCAAAGCTGGGTCACATACACCAAAGCCGGGTCACAGGAACCAAAAACGGTCCCATAAACCAAAGCCGGGTCACAGACTCCAAAGCCGGGTCACATAAACTAGCACCGAGTCACAAAACGCAAAGTCGAGTCACACACAACCAAAGCCGGGACACAGAAAGCAAATCCGGGTCATAGAAACCAAAGCCGGGTCATAGAAACCAAAGCCAGATCACGGAAACAAAAGCCGGGTCATAGAAACTAAAGACGGATCACATAAACCAAAGCCAAGTAAATGAAAGCAAATCTGGGTAAACCAAAGCCGGTACACAGGAACCAAAGTTGGGCCAAGGAAACCAAAGCCGGTCAGAAAACCAAAGTTGGGTCACACAAACCAAACCCGGGTCACAGAAACCAAAGCTGGGTCACAAAAACAAAAGCCGGGTCATAGAAACAAAACAGGGTCACATAAACCAAAACCGGGTCACATAAACCAAGGCCGGGTCACATAAAGCAAAGCCGGGTCACATAAACCAAAACCGGGTGACAGAAACCAAAGCTGGGTCACAGAAACCAACGGTGGGTCACATAAACCAGAGCCGGGTCACAGAAACAAAAGCCGGGTCACATAAACCAAAACCGGGTGACAGAAACCAAAGCTGGGTCACAGAAACCAACGGTGGGTCACATAAACCAGAGCCGGGTCACAGAAACAAAAGCCGGGGCACAGAAACCAGAGCCGGATCACAGAGACCAAAGCCGACTCACAGAAAAAAAAGCCGGGTCACATAAGCCAAAGCTGGGTCACAGAAACCAAAGATGGGTTACACAAAGCTGGGTCACACAAGCCAAAGCCGGGTCACACAAATGAAAGCCGGGTCAAAAAAACCAAAGCGGGGTCACAGAAACCAAAGCTCGGTCCCACAAACCAATGCTGGGTCACAGAAACCTAAATCGGGTCATAGAAACCAATGCCGGATCTCAAACACCAAAGCCGGGTCACAGTAACCAACGCCGGGTCACAAAAACCAAAGTCGGGTCACAGAAACCTAAATCGGGTCATAGAAACCAATGCCGGATCTCAAACACCAAAGCCGGGTCACAGTAACCAACGCCGGGTCACAAAAACCAAAGTCGGGTCATAGAAACCAAAGCCGGGTCACAGAAACGAAAGCCGGGTCATAGAAACCAGAGATGGGCGGCAGAAACCAAAGCCAGGTCAAAGAAACCAAAGGTGGATAAACCAAAACCGGATCACAGAAACCAAAGCTGAGCCACAAGAACAAAAGCCGGGTCACAGAAACCAAAGCCAGGTCACGGAAACCAAAGCCGGGTCACAGAAACCAAAGCCTGGTCACAGAAACCAGAGGTGGGTCAAAGAAACCAAAGCCGGGTCACAACAACCAAAGCCGGGTCACAGAAACCAAAGCCAGGTCACGGAAACCAAAGCCGGGTCACAGAAACCAAAGCCTGGTCACAGAAACCAGAGGTGGGTCAAAGAAACCAAAGCCGGGTCACAACAACCAAAGCCAGGTCACAAAAGCGTAGGCCGGGCCTACTTGTGCCATACTTGCGCCCTACTTGCACCCTAGATGCATCCTAGTTGCGCCATAGTTGGGCCCTAGTTATACCCTAGTTGCGCCCTAGTTGCGCCATAGTTGCGCCCTAGTTGCGCCCTAGTTGCGCCCTAGTTGCGCCCTAGTTGCAGATAGTTGCGCCCTAGTTGCGCCCTAGTCGTGCCCTAGTCGCGCCCTAGTTGCGCTCTAGTTGCGCCCTAGTTGCATCCTATTTGTGCCCTGATTGGACCCTACTTGCGCCCTAGTTATACCCTAGTTGCGCCCTAGTTGCGCCATAGTTGCGCCCTAGTTGCGCCCTAGTTGCGCCCTAGTTGCGCCCTAGTTGCAGATAGTTGCGCCCTAGTTGCGCCCTAGTTGCGCCCTAGTCGTGCCCTAGTCGCGCCCTAGTTGCGCTCTAGTTGCGCCCTAGTTGCATCCTATTTGTGCCCTGATTGGACCCTACTTGCGTCCTACTGGCACCCTACTTGCGCCCTAGTCGTGCCTTGGTGGGGCACTAGCTACGCCCTAGCTGTGCCCTAGTTGCGCCCTAGTTACGTCCTACTTGTGCCCTACTTGCGTGCTAGTTGCGCCTCAGTTGTGCCTTCGTTGTGCCTAACTTGCACACTAGTTGCACCCTAGTTGCGCACTAGCTGCGCCATAGTTGTGCCCTACGTTCGCCCTAGTTGCGCCCTGGTTGCGCCCCGGTTGCGCCCTAGTTGCACCCTAGTTGCACCCTGGTTGCGCCCTGGTTACGCCCCGGTTGCTTCCTAGTTACGCCCTAGTTGCGCCCAAGTCGCACCCTAATCACACCCTAGTCGTGCCCTAGTTGTGCCCTGGTTGCGCCCTAGTCACACCCTAGTTGCGTCCTAGTTGTGCCCTAGTTGTGCCCTGGTTGCGCCCTAGTCACACCCTAGTTGCGTCCTAGTTGTGCCCTAGTTGCGCCCTAGTTGTGCCCTAGTTGCGTCCTGGTTGCGCCATAGTTACGCCGTAGTTGCGCCCTAGTTGCACCCTAGTTGCGCCCTACTTGCACCCAAGTTACACCCTTCTTGCGCCCTACTGGCGCCTACTTACGCCCTAGTTGCGCCTCACTTGGGCACTAAGTACGCTCTTGTTATCCCCTAGTTGCACCCTAGTTGCGCCCTACTTGCACCCAAGTTACACCCTTCTTGCGCCCTACTGGCGCCTACTTACGCCCTAGTTGCGCCTCACTTGGGCACTAAGTACGCTCTTGTTATCCCCTAGTTGCACCCTAGTTGCGTGCTACTTGCACCCAACATGCACGCTAGTTGCGCATTAGTTGCACCATTGTTTTGCCCAACTTGCACACTAGTTGCACCCTAGTTGCACCCTAGTTGCGTGCTACTTGCACCCAACATGCACGCTAGTTGCGCATTAGTTGCACCATTGTTTTGCCCAACTTGCACACTAGTTGCACCCTAGTTGCACACTAATTGTGCCCTAGTTGCGCCCTCGCTGCGCCCTTGTTGCGCCCTCGTTGCGCACTCATTGTGCCCTAGTTGCGCCCTAGTTGTGCCCAAGATTCGCCCAAGTTGCGCCCTAGTTGCGGCCTAGTTGCCGCCTTGTTGCGCCCTAGTTGTACCCTAGTTGTGCCCTAGTTGCACCCTAGTTGCGCCCTAGTTGCACCCTAGTTGCGCCCTAGTTGCACCCTAGTTGCGCCCTACTTGCACCCAAGTTACACCCTTCTTGCGCCCTACTGGCGCCTACTTACGCCCTAGTTGCGCCTCACTTGGGCACTAAGTACGCTCTAGTTATCCCCTAGTTGCACCCTAGTTGCGTGCTACTTGCACCCAACATGCACCCTAGTTGCGCATTAGTTGCACCATTGTTTTGCCCAACTTGCACACTAGTTGTACCCTAGTTGCACACTAATTGCGCCCTAGTTGCGCCCTTGTTGCGCCCTTGTTGCGCCCTCGTTGCGCACTCATTGTGCCCTAGTTGCACCCTAGTTGTGCCCAAGATTCGCCCAAGTTGCGCCCTAGTTGTGGCCTAGTTGCGGCCTTGTTGCGCCCTAGTTGTACCCTAGTTGTGCCCTAGTTGCACCCTAGTTGCGCCCTAGTTTTGCCCTAGTTGTGCCCTAGTTGTGCCCTAGTTGTGCCCTACTTGCGTCCTACTTGCGCCCTAATTGCGCCCTAGTTGCGCCCTCGCTGCGCCCTTGTTGCGCCCTCGTTGCGCACTCATTGTGCCCTAGTTGCGCCCTAGTTGTGCCCAAGATTCGCCCAAGTTGCGCCCTAGTTGCGGCCTAGTTGCCGCCTTGTTGCGCCCTAGTTGTACCCTAGTTGTGCCCTAGTTGCACCCTAGTTGCGCCCTAGTTTTGCCCTAGTTGTGCCTTAGTTGTGCCCTAGTTGTGCCCTACTTGCGTCCTACTTGCGCCCTAATTGCGCCCTAGTTGCGCCATATTTGCGCCCAAGTCGCGTCCTCGTTGTGCCCTAGTTGCACCCTAGTTGTGCCCTACTTGCGTCCTACTTGCGCCCTAATTGCGCCCTAGTTGCGCCATATTTGCGCCCAAGTCGCGTCCTCGTTGTGCCCTAGTTGCACCCTAGTAGCACCCTTCTTGCGCCCTTATTGCACCATACTTACGCCCTACTGGCGCCCTCCTTACGCCCTAGTTGCGCCTTGGTTGGGCACTAGCTACGCCCTAGTTGTGCCCTAGTTGCACCCTAGTTGCTGTTACATATTGCCCCGTGCCATGCCCTGGAGTTGCCGTTTTAAAGGCGATGTCTCCAAGTCCTTGTAAAGTGCATGTTTTCATGCATGGATGGGTGTTTCAGAAACTAGAGGACAAGCTGGACCAGCTGCAATTTGAAGTGCATCAATCGGCTAAGAATTGAGGGAGTTATGGTCCGTCAAAGTTGGGAGGTGGTGCTGGCCGTCCGGGTTTGGACGGCAGACTTGGTACCGGCCGGAAAATTGATCCGGCGGTGACCAGTTCGACTCCCACCACGCACACCATGACCGAGGCGCTCCTTGAGGGATGCTAGCAGCAATATCCCATGGTTCACTGAAGCCATGTGTGCTTCAGAATGGCGGCTTGATGCCTCATTGAGGTCCAGGGCGCTTCGGGCACCCGTCACTCACGCTAGTGCTCTGTCAGGGACAGAGACTCAATGACGCACGCGGACGGCCAGCACCACCTCCCAACTTTGGCGGACCATAACTCCCTCAATTCTTAGCCGATTGCTGCGATTCAAATTGCAGCTAGTCCAGCTTGTTCTCTGTTTTGTGAAACATTCATGGATGCATGCAGACATGCCCTGTACAAGGATCTGGAGCCATCGCCTTGAAAACGGCAACTCCAGGGCATGGCACGGGGCAATATGTAACAGCAACCAGGATGCAACTAGGGCACAACTAGGGCGTAGCTAGGGCCCAACCAAGGCGCAACTAGGGCATAACAAGGGCGCCAGTAGGGCGTAAGTATGGTGCAATAAGGGCGCAAGAAGGGTGCAGCTAGGGTGCAACTAGGGCGCAACTAGGGCATAACAAGGGCGCCAGTAGGGCGTAAGTATGGTGCAATAAGGGCGCAAGAAGGGTGCAGCTAGGGTGCAACTAGGGCGCAACTAGGACGCGACTAGGGCACAAATATGGCGCAACTAGGGCGCAATTAGGGCGCAAGTAGGACGCAAGTAGGGCACAACTAGGGAACAACTAAGGCACAACTAGGGCAAAACTAGGGCGCAACAAGGGTGCAACTAGGGCGCAATTAGGGCGCAAGTAGGACGCAAGTAGGGCACAACTAGGGAACAACTAAGGCACAACTAGGGCAAAACTAGGGCGCAACAAGGGTGCAACTAGGGCACAAGTAGGGTGCAACTAAGGCACAACAAGGCCGCAACTAGGCCGCAACTAGGGCGCAACTTGGGCGCATCTTGGACACAACTAGGGCGTAACTAGGGCACAATGAGTGCGCAACGAGGGCGCAATGAGGGCGCAACGAGGGCGCAACAAGGGTGCAACTAGGGCGCAACTAGGGTGCAACTAGGGTGCAACTAGTGTGCAAGTTGGGCAAAACTATGGTACAACTAATGCGCAACGAGGGCCCAAGTTGGGCGCAAGTAGAACGCAACTAGGGTGCAAGTAGGGGACAACTAGAGCGTAGTTAGTGCCCAAGTGAGGCGCAACTAGGGCGTAACTAGGGCACAATGAGTGCGCAACGAGGGCCCAAGTTGGGCGCAAGTAGAACGCAACTAGGGTGCAAGTAGGGGACAACTAGAGCGTAGTTAGTGCCCAAGTGAGGCGCAACTAGGGCGTAAATAGGCGCCAGTAGGGCGCAAGAAGGGTGCAACTTCGGTGCAAGTAGGGCGCAACTAGGGTGCAACTAGGGCCCAACTAGGGCGTAACTATGGCGCAACCAAGATGAAACTAGGGCACAACTAGGGCGCAACTAGGGCACAACTAGGGCACAACTAGGGTGCGATTAGGGTGCGACTTGGGCGCAACTAGGGCGCAACTAGGGAGCAACCGGGGCGCAACCAGGGCGCAACCAGGGCGCAACTAGGGTGCAACTAGGGCACAACTAGGGCACAACTAGGGTGCGATTAGGGTGCGACTTGGGCGCAACTAGGGCGCAACTAGGGAGCAACCGGGGCGCAACCAGGGCGCAACCAGGGCGCAACTAGGGTGCAACTAGAGCCCAACCGGGGCGCAAACAGGGCGCAACTAGGGCGAAAGTAGGGCACAACTAGGGCGTAACTAGTGCGCAACTAGGGTGCAACTAGTGTGCAAGTCGGGCATAACTAAGGCAAAACTGGGGCGCAACTAGCACGCAAGTAGGGCACAAGTAGGACGCAACTAGGGCGCAACTAGGGCACAACTAGGGCGTGGCTAGTGCCCCACCAAGGCACAACTAGGGCGCAAGTAGGGTGCCAGTAGGACGCAAGTAGGGTCCAATCAGGGCACACGTAGGGTGCAACTAGGGCGCAACTAGGGCGCAACTAGGGTGCGACTAGGGCACGACTAGGGCGCAACTAGGGTGCATCTATCTGCAACTAGGGCGCAACTAGGGCGCAACTAGGGCGCAACTAGGGCACAACTAAGGCGCAACTAGGGCGCAACTAGGGTTCAACTAGGGCCCAACTACGGCGCAACTAGGATGCAACTAGGGCGCAAGTAGGGCGCAAGTATGGCGGAGTAGGCCCGGCCTACGTTTTTGTGACCCGGCTTTGGTTGTTGTGACCTGGCTTTGGTTTCTGTGACCCACCTCTGGTTTGAGTGACCAGGCTTTGGTTCCTGTGACCCGGCTTTGGTTTTCGTGACCTGGCTTTGGTTTATGTGACCCGGCTTTTGTTCTTGTGGTCCAGGTTTGGTTTATCCACCTTTGGTTTCTTTGACCCGGCTTTGGTTTCTGCCGCCCATCTTTGGTTTCTATGACCCGGCTTTCGTTTTTGTGACCCGGCTTTGGTTTATATGACCCGGCTTTGGTTTCTGTGACCCAGCGTTGGTTTCTGTGACCCGGCTTTGGTGTTTGTGACCCGGCATTGGTTTCTATGACCCGACTTAGGTTTCTGTGACCCAGCTTTGGTTTCTGGGACCCGGCTTTGGTTTCTGTGACCCGGCTTTGGTTTTTGTGATCCGGCTTTCATTTGTGTGACCCGGATTTGGCTTGTGTGACCCTGCTTTGTGTAACCCATATTTGGTTTCTGTGACCCAGCTTTGGCTTCTGTGACCCGGCTTTGTTTTTTGTGAGCCGGCCTTGGTCTCTGTGATCCGGCTCTGGTTTCTGTGCCCCGGCTTTTGTTTATGTGACCCAGCTCTGGTTTATGTGACCCAGCGTTGGTTTCTGTGACCCAGCTTTGGTTTCTGTGACCCTGTTTGGGTTTCTGTGACCCGGCTTTGATTTATGTGACATGGCTTTGGTTTATGTGACCCGGTTTTGATTTATGTGACCTTGCTTCGTGTCTATGACCCGGCTTTGGTTTTTGTGACCCAGCTTTGGTTTCTGTGACCCGGCTTTGGTTTGTGTGACACAGCTTTGGTTTTCTGACCCGGCTTTGGTTTCTTTGGCCCAACTTTGCTTCCTGTGTACCGGTGTTGGTTTACCCATATTTGCTTTCTTTTACCTGGCTTTGGTTTATATGACCCGTCTTTAGTTTCTATGACCCGGCTTTTGTTTCCGTGATGTGGCTTTGGTTTCTATGACCCAGCTTTGGTTTCTATGACCCGGATTCGGTTTCTGTGACCCGGCTTTGGTTTTATGTGACTCGACTTTGCGTTTTGTGACTCGGCGTTAGTTTATGTGACCCGGCTTTGGAGTCTGTGACCCAGCTTTGGTTTATGGGGCCGTTTTTGGTTCCTCTGACCCGGCTTTGGTTTTAGTGACCCAGCTTTGGTTTTTGTGACCTGGCCTTGGCTTTTGTGACCCGGCCTTCTCTGACCCGGCTATGGGTTATGTGACCCGGCTTTGGTTTCTGTGACCCGGCTTTGGTTTGTATGACCCGGCTTTGGTTTCTTAGCTCCGGCTTTGGTTTGTGTGACCTCGCTTTGGTTTCTGTGACCCAGCTTTGGTTTATGTGACCCGGCTTTGGCTTTTGTGACCCGGCCTTCTCTGACCCGGCTATGGGTTATGTGACCCGGCTTTGGCTTTTGTGACCCGGCCTTCTCTGACCCGGCTATGGGTTATGTGACCCGGCTTTGGCTTTTGTGACCCGGCCTTCTCTGACCCGGCTATGGGTTATGTGACCCGGCTTTGGCTTTTGTGACCCGGCCTTCTCTGACCCGGCTATGGGTTATGTGACCCGGCTTTGGCTTTTGTGACCCGGCCTTCTCTGACCCGGCTATGGGTTATGTGACCCGGCTTTGGCTTTTGTGACCCGGCCTTCTCTGACCCGGCTATGGGTTATGTGACCCGGCTTTGGCTTTTGTGACCCGGCCTTCTCTGACCCGGCTATGGGTTATGTGACCCGGCTTTGGCTTTTGTGACCCGGCCTTCTCTGACCCGGCTATGGGTTATGTGACCCGGCTTTGGCTTTTGTGACCCGGCCTTCTCTGACCCGGCTATGGGTTATGTGACCCGGCTTTGGCTTTTGTGACCCGGCCTTCTCTGACCCGGCTATGGGTTATGTGACCCGGCTTTGGCTTTTGTGACCCGGCCTTCTCTGACCCGGCTATGGGTTATGTGACCCGGCTTTGGCTTTTGTGACCCGGCCTTCTCTGACCCGGCTATGGGTTATGTGACCCGGCTTTGGCTTTTGTGACCCGGCCTTCTCTGACCCGGCTATGGGTTATGTGACCCGGCTTTGGCTTTTGTGACCCGGCCTTCTCTGACCCGGCTATGGGTTATGTGACCCGGCTTTGGCTTTTGTGACCCGGCCTTCTCTGACCCGGCTATGGGTTATGTGACCCGGCTTTGGCTTTTGTGACCCGGCCTTCTCTGACCCGGCTATGGGTTATGTGACCCGGCTTTGGCTTTTGTGACCCGGCCTTCTCTGACCCGGCTATGGGTTATGTGACCCGGCTTTGGCTTTTGTGACCCGGCCTTCTCTGACCCGGCTATGGGTTATGTGACCCGGCTTTGGCTTTTGTGACCCGGCCTTCTCTGACCCGGCTATGGGTTATGTGACCCGGCTTTGGCTTTTGTGACCCGGCCTTCTCTGACCCGGCTATGGGTTATGTGACCCGGCTTTGGCTTTTGTGACCCGGCCTTCTCTGACCCGGCTATGGGTTATGTGACCCGGCTTTGGCTTTTGTGACCCGGCCTTCTCTGACCCGGCTATGGGTTATGTGACCCGGCTTTGGCTTTTGTGACCCGGCCTTCTCTGACCCGGCTATGGGTTATGTGACCCGGCTTTGGCTTTTGTGACCCGGCCTTCTCTGACCCGGCTATGGGTTATGTGACCCGGCTTTGGCTTTTGTGACCCGGCCTTCTCTGACCCGGCTATGGGTTATGTGACCCGGCTTTGGCTTTTGTGACCCGGCCTTCTCTGACCCGGCTATGGGTTATGTGACCCGGCTTTGGCTTTTGTGACCCGGCCTTCTCTGACCCGGCTATGGGTTATGTGACCCGGCTTTGGCTTTTGTGACCCGGCCTTCTCTGACCCGGCTATGGGTTATGTGACCCGGCTTTGGCTTTTGTGACCCGGCCTTCTCTGACCCGGCTATGGGTTATGTGACCCGGCTTTGGCTTTTGTGACCCGGCCTTCTCTGACCCGGCTATGGGTTATGTGACCCGGCTTTGGCTTTTGTGACCCGGCCTTCTCTGACCCGGCTATGGGTTATGTGACCCGGCTTTGGCTTTTGTGACCCGGCTTTCCTTTGTGTTACTGGCTTAGGTTTATGTGCCCTGGCTTTGGTTTCTGTGACCCACCTCTGGTTTGAGTGACCAGGCTTTGGTTCCTGTGACCCGGCTTTGGTTGATGTGACCCGGCGTTGGGTTTGTGACCCGGCGTTGGCTTCTGTGACCCGGCTTTGATTTCAGGGACCCAGCTTTGGTTTATGTGACCCGGCTTTGGCTTTTGTGACCCGGCTTTCCTTTGTGTTACTGGCTTAGGTTTATGTGCCCTGGCTTTGGTTTCTGTGACCGGGGTTTGGTTTGTGTAACCCCGATCTGGTTTTTGTGACCCAACTTTGGTGTTGTGACCCGGCTTTGGTTTCGGTGACCCGGCTTTGGTTTATGTGACCCGGCTTTGGTTAATGTGACACGGTTTTTGTTTCTGTGACCCGGCTTGATTTATGTGACCCAGCTTTGGTTTCTCTGACCCAGCTTTGGTTTCTGTGACCCGGCTTTGGTTTTTTGTGACCTGGCTTTGGTTTATGTGACCCGGCTTTGGTTTATCTGACCCAGCTTTGGTTTCTTTCGTCCACACTTGGTTTTTGTGTACCGGGTTTGCTTTACCCGGCTTTGGTTTCATTGACCCGGCTTTGGTTTCTTTGACCTGCCTTTGGTTTCTATGACCCGGCTTTCGTGTTGTGACCCGGCTTTGGTTTTAGTGCTCCGGCTTTGGTTTCTATGACCCGGCTTTGGTGTTTGTGACCCGGCTTTGGTTTGTGTGACCCGACTTTGGTATCTGTGACCCGGGTTTGGTTTATGTGAGCCGGTTTTGGTTTCTGTGACCTGGTTTTGGTTTCTGTGGCCAGGAGTTGGTTTCTGTGACCCAGCTCTGGATTATGTGACCTGGCTTTGGTTTCTGTGACTTGGCTTTGGTTTCCGTGACCCGGCCTTGCTTTACAAGACCCGGCTTTTAGTTTATGTGACCCGGTTTGGTTTCTGTGACCGGGCTTTGGTTTCAGTGACCGGACATTAGATCTTGTGACCCGGCTTTGGTTTCTCTGACCCAGCTTTGGTTTCTATGACCCAGCTTTGGTTCATGTGACCTGGCTTTGGTTTGCTTTTACCCGGCTCTGGATTCTGTGACTGGGCTTTGGTTTCTATGACTTGGTTTTGGTTTCTGTGACATGCCTTTGTTTTTTTGTTACCAGGTTCTGGTTTCTGTGATTCGGCTTTGGTTTCTTTCACCTCGCATTGGGTTTTGTCACCCAGCTTTGGTGTGTGTGATTCAGCTTTGGCTTCTGTGACTAGCTCTGTTTTATGTGACCCCGCTTTGGATTCTGTGACCCGGCTTTGGGTTCTGTGACCGGCTTTGGTTTCCGTGACCCGGCTGTAATTTTCATGACCCAGCTTTGGTTTCTGTGACATGGCTCTGGTTTCTGTGACCCGGCTTTGGTTTTTGTGAGCCGACTTTGGTCTCCATTACCCGGCTTTGGTTTCTGTGACCCGGCTTTGGTTTCTGTGATCCGGCTTTGGTTTCTGTGACCCGGCTTTGGTTTTTGTGAGCCGACTTTGGTCTCCATTACCCGGCTTTGGTTTCTGTGACCCGGCTTTGGTTTCTGTGATCCGGCTTTGGTTTCTGTGACCCTGCTTTGGTTTTTGTGACCCGGCTTTGGTTTTTTTGGCCAGGCTTTGGTTTCTGTGACCCAGCTCTGGTTTTTTACCACTGTGTTTCTGACCTGTGTGTTCCTGACAAGTGTGTTCATGACCATTGTGTTTCTAACCTGTGTGTTTCTGACCACTGCATTTCTGACGAGTGTGTTTCTGACCACTGTGTTTCTGACCACTGTGTTTCTAACCTGTGTATTTCTTACCAGTGTATTTGTGACCACTGTGTTTTTGACCAGTGTGTTTCTGGCCAGTGTGTTTCTGACCACTGTGTTTCTGACCAGAGTTTCTGACCAATTTGTTTCTGATCAGTGTGTTTCTTACCAGTGTGTTTATGACCAGTGTGTTTCTGACCACTGTGTTTGTGACCACTGTGTTTCCGACCAGAGTGTTTCTGACCAGTGTGTTTCTGACCACTACGTTTCTTACCGGTGTGTTTCCGACCAGTGTGTTTCTGACCAGTTTGTTTTTGACCAATGTGCTTCTCCACACCGTGGTTCTTACCAGCGTGTTTCTGACCAAAGTGTTTCTGACCACTTTGTTTCTGACCTTTGTGTTTCTAACCAGTGAGTTTCTGACCAGTGTATTTCTGACAAGTGCGTTTCTACCCGGCGTATTTCTGACCACAGTGTTTCTGACCCTTGTGTTTATGAGCACTGTGTTTCTGACCACTGTGTTTCTGACCACTTTGTTTCTGACCTTTGTGTTTCTAACCAGTGAGTTTCTGACCAGTGTATTTCTGACAAGTGCGTTTCTACCCGGCGTATTTCTGACCACAGTGTTTCTGACCCTTGTGTTTATGAGCACTGTGTTTCTGACCACTGTGTTTCTGACCAGTTTGTTTCTGACCAGTGTGTTTCTGACCACTGTGTTTCTGACCAGTGTGTTTCTGACCACCGTGTTTCCGACCAGTGTGTTTAGGACCAGTGTGTTTATGACCACAATGTTTATGACCAGTGTGTTTCTGACCATTGTGTTTCTGACCAGGGTGTTTCTGACACGTGTATTTGTGACAAGTGTTTTTCTCACCACCGTGCTTCTGACCATTGTGTTTCTAACCATTGTGTTTCCTACCACTGTGTTTCTGACCACTGTGTTTTTTACCACTGTGTTTCTAACCATTGTGTTTCTGACCACAGTGTTTCTGACCAGTGTGTTTCTACCCACACTGTTTCTGACCAGTGTGTTTCTGACAAGTGTGTTTCTGACCACTGTGTTTTTGACCAATGTGTTTCTTACGAGTGTGTTTCTGACCAGTGTGTTTTTGACCAGTGTGTTTCTGACCACTGTGCTTTTGACCCCCTCTGTTCCTGACCAGTGTGTTTCTGACCACTGTGTTTCTGACCAGTGTGTTTCTGACCAGTGTGTTTCTGACCACTGTATTTCTGACCAGTGTGTTTACGACCACTGTGATTCTGATCAGTGTGTTTATGACAAGTGTGTTTATGACCACTGTGTTTCTGACCACTGCGTCTTGACCAGTGTGTTTCTGACCAGTGTGTTTCTGACCACTGGGTTTCTAATCAATGTGTTTCTGACCACTGTGTTTCTGGCCAGTGTGTTTCTGACCAGCGTGTTTGTGACCACTGTGTTCCTGACAAGTGGGTTTATGACCACTGTGTTTTGGACCAATGCGTTTCTGACCAGTGTGCTTCTGACCATTGTTTGACTGACCACTGTGTTTCTGACCACAGTGTTTATGACCACTGTGTTTGTGACCAATGTGTTTCTGACGACCGTGTTTCTGACCACTGTGCTTCTAGCCAGTGTGTTTCTAACCACTGTGCGTTTGACCGATGTGTTCCTGACCTTTTTGTTTGTGACCACTCTGTTTCTGACCACTGTATTTCTGATCGCTGTGTTTCTGACCGTTGTGTTTCTGACCACTGTGTTTCTGACCAGTGCAATTCTGACCACAGTACTTCTAACCGCTGTGCTTCTGGACACTGTGTTTCTGACCGTGTGTTTCTTTCCAGTGTGTTTGTGGCCACTGTGTTTATGACCAGTATGTTTCTGACCACTGTGTTTCTGACCAATGTGTTTCTGACGAGTGTGTTTATGACCACTAAGTTTCTGATCAGTGTGTTTATGACCAGTCGGTTTTTTACCACTATGTTTCTGACAAGTGTGTCTCTGACAACTGAGGTTTTGACCAGTGTGTTTCTGAACAGTGTGTTTCTGATCAGTGTGTTTCTGGCCACTGTGTTTCTGACCACTGTCTTTCTGACCGCTGTGTGTCTGACCTCTTTGTTTCAGACCATAGTGTATCTGACCAGTGTATTTCTGACCACTGTGTTTCTGACCAGTGTGTTTCTGACCACTGTGTTTATGACTAGTGTGTTTCTGACCCTGTGTTTCCGACCAGTGTGTGTGACAAGTGTGTTTTTGACCAATGTGTTTGTGACCATTGTGCTTAAAACCACTATGTTTCTCACCACTGTGTTTCTGACCACTGTGTTTATGACCAGTGTGTTTCCGACCAGTGTGGTTCTCACCAGTGTGTTTCTGTCCATTGTGTTTCTGACTACAATGTTTCCAACCACTGTGTTTCTGACGAGTGTGTTTCTGACCACTATGTTTATGACCAGTGTGCATCTGACCGGTGTAGTTTTGACCACTGTGTTTCTGACTACCGTGTTTCTGACCGTTGTGTTTCTGAACTGTGTATTTTTGACCGGTGTGTTCCCAACCACTCTATTTCTGACCAGTGTGTTTTGGACCACTGTGTTTCTAATCAGTGTGTTTCTGACCAGTGTGTTTCTGACCACTGTGTTTCTGACCAGTGTGTTTCTGACCGGTGTGTTTCTGACCACTGTGTTTCTGACCAGTGTGTTTATGACCAGTGTGTTTCTAAACAGTGTGTTTCTGACCAGTGTGTTTCTCACCAGTGTGTTTGTGACCACTGTGTTTCTGACCCCTGTGTTTCTGACCAGTGTGTTTCTGACCAATGTGTTTTTGGCCACTGTGTTTCTGACCACTGTGTTTCTGACCAGTATGTTTCAGACCACCGTGTTTCTGTCCAGTGTGTTTCTGACCACTGCGATTCTGACCAGTGTGTCTATGACCAGTGTGTTTATGACCACTTTGTTGATGAACGCTGCGTTTCTGACCAGTGTGTTTCTGACAAGTGTGTTTCTGAGCACTGTGTTCCTGACCAGTGTGTTGCTGACCACTGTGTTTTAGACCAGCGTGTTTCTCACTAGTGTGTTTCTGACCTTTGTGTTTCTGACCAGTGTGTTTCTGACCACTGTGTTTCTGACCACTATGGTTCTGAACATTGTGCTTCTGACCACTGTGTTTATGACCAGTGTGTTTCTGACCAGTTTGTTTCTGACCACTGTGTTTCTGACCACTGTGTTGCTGACCATTGTCTTTCTGACCACTGTGTTTCTGACCACTGTGGTTCTGAACACTGTGCTTCTGACCACTATGGTTCTGACCACTGTGTTTCTGACCAGTGTGTTTTTGACCAGTGTGTTTCTGACCAGTGTGTTCTTGACCAGTGTATTCATGACGACTGTGTTTCTGACAAATGTGTTTGTGACCACTGTGTGTCTGAGCACTGTGTTTCTCACCAATGTGTTTCCGACCACTCTGTTTCTGACCATTGTCTTTCAGACTAGTGTGTATCTGACCACTGTGTTTCTGACCACCGTATTTCTGACCAATGTGTCTCTGACCAGTGTGTTTCTGACCACTGTGTTTCTGACCAGTGTGCATCTGACCAGTGTAATTTTGACCACTGTGTTTTTGACCAGTGTGTTCGTGACCACTGTGTTTATGACCACTGTGTTTCTGACCAGTGTGTTTCCGACCACTGTGTTTCCGCCGAGTGTGTTTCTGACGACTGTGTTTCTGACCACTGTGTTCCTGACTTGTGTGTTTCTTACCAGTCTGTTTCTGACCACTGTGTTCCTGACCAGTGTGTTCCTGACCGGTGTGTCTCTGACCACTGTGTTTATGACCTGTTTGTTTTTGACCAATTTGTTTCTGACCGGTGTGTTTCTTACCAGTGTGTTTCTGGTCATAATGCTTTTGACCACTGTGTTTCTGACCACTGTGTTTCTGACCAGTTTGTTTATGTCCACTGTGTTTCTGACCAGTGTGTCTCTGACCACTGTGTTTCTGACCACTGTGTTCCTGAACAGTGTGTTTCTGACCACTTTGTTTCTGACCAGTGTGTTTCTACCCACTGTGTTTCATACCACTGTGTTTCTGACCAGTGTGTTTCTGACCACTGTGTTTCTGACCAGTGTGTTTCTCACCAGTGTGATTCTGACCACTCTATTTCAGACCACTGTGTTTTTTACCATTGTGTTTCAGACCATTGTGTTTCTGACCAGTGTGTTTCTCACCAGTTTGTTTCTGACCAGTGTGTTTCTGACCAGTGTGTTTCTGACCACTGTGTTTCTGACCAGTACGTTTCGGACCAATGTGTTTCAGACCAGTGTGGTTCTGACCATTGTGTTTCTGACCAGTTTGTTTCTGACCACAATGTTTCTGACCACTGTGGTTCTGACCACTGTGTTTCTGACCACAGTGTTTCTGACCAGTGTGTTTCTGACCACTTTGTTTCAGACCAGTGTGTTTCTGCCCACTGTGTTTCTGACTAGTGTGTTTCTAACCACTGTATTTCTGACCATTGTGTTTTTGACCAGTGTGTTTCTGACCACTGTGTTGTTGACCCCTGTGTTTCTGACCAGGGTGTTTCTGACCGTTGTGTTTCTGACCACTGTGTTTCTGACCACTGCGTTTCTGACCAGTGTGTTCCTGACCACTAGGTTATTGACCAATGTGTTTAGGACTAGTGTATTTATGACCACTATGTTTCAGACCACGGTGTTTCTGACAACTGTGTTTCTCATCAATGTATTTCTGACCAGTGTGTTTCTGACCAGTGTGTTTCTTACCAGTGTGTTTCTTACAAGTGTGTTTCCGACCAGTGTGTTTCTGACCTGTGTATTACTGACCACTGTGTTTCCGACCAGTGTGTTTATGACCATTGTGTTTCTCACCAATGTGTTTCTGACCGGTGTGTTTCTGACCACCGTGTTCCTGACCAGTGTGTTTCTGACCACTATGCTTCTGACCAAGGTGTTTCTGACCACTGTGTTTCTGACCAGTGTGTTTGTTACCGATGTGCTTCTGGCCACTGTGTTTTGACCAGAGTGTTTCTGACCACTATGTTTCTGACCATTATGTTTCTGACCAGTGTGTTTCTTACCAGTGTGTTTCTGACCAGTGTGTTTCTGACCAGTGTGTTTTCGTCTAGTGTGTTACTGGCCACTGTGTTTCCGACTAGTGTGTTTCTGACTACTGTGTTTTGGAACAGTGTGTTTCTGACCACTGTGTTTCTGACCAGTGTGTTTCTGACTAGTGTGGTTTTGACCACCGTGTTCCTGACCAGTGTATTTCTGACCACTATGCTTCTGACCAAGGTGTTTCTGACCACTGTGTTTCTGACCACTGTGTTTCTTACCGATGTGTTTATGGCCACTGTGTTTTTGACCAGAGTGTTTCTGACCACTTTGTTTCTGACCATTATGTTTATGACCAGTGTGTTTCTTACCAGTGTGTTTCTGACCAGTGTGTTTCTGACCAGTGTGTTTTCGTCTAGTGTGTTACTGGCCACTGTGTTTCCGACCAGTGTGTTTCTGACCACTGTGTTTCGGAACAGTGTGTTTCTGACCACTGTGTTTCTCACAAGTGAGTTTCTGACCACTCTGTTTCTTACCGAGGTCTTTCTGACCACTGTGTTTCTGACCAGTGTGTTTCGGACCAGTGTGTTTCTGGCCACTGCGTTTCTGACACGTGTATTTCTGACCATTGTGTTTCTGACCAGTGTAATTCAGACCAGTGTGTTTCTGACGAGTGTGTTTTTGACCCCTGTGTTTCTGACCACTGTGTTTATGACCACTATGTTTCTCACCACTGTGTTTCGGACAAGTGTGTTTCTGACCACTGCGTTTCTGACCAGTGTGTTTATGACCAGTGTCTTTCTGACCAGTGTGCTTGTGACCACCGTATTTCCGACCACTGTGTCTCTGACCGGTATGTTTCGGACCAGAGTGTTTGTGACCACTGTGTTTATGACCATTGTGTTTCTGACGAGCGTGTTTCTAACCAGTGTGTTTCTCACCAGTGTGTTTGTGACCTCTGTGTTTCTGACCAATGTGTTTCTGACCAGTGTGTTTCTGACCGGTGTGTTACTGACCAGTGTGTTTCTAACCAGTGTGTTTCTGACCACTGTGTTTCTGAAGATTGTTTTTCTGACCACTGTGTTTCTGACCACTATGTTTCTGACATCTGTATTTCTTACCAGTGTCTTTCTGACCACTCTGTCTCTGACCAATGTGTTTCTGAACACTGTGTTTCTGACCAGTGTGTTTCTGATCACTTTGTTTCTGACGTGTGTGTTTCTGACCATTGTGTTTCTGACCATTGTAATACTCACCAGTGTGTTTCGGACCAGTGTGTTTCTGACCATTGTGTTTCTGACCACTGTGTTTCTGTCCACTGTGTTTCTCACCACTGTGTTTCGGACCAGTGTGTTTCTGACCACTGTGTTTCTGACCAGTGTGTTTCTGACCACTGTGTTTATGACCACTGTGTTTCTGACCACCGTGTTTCCGACCATTGTGTTTCTGACTGGTGTATTTCGGACCAGTGTGTTTGTGACCACTGTGTTTATGACCACTGTATTTCTGACGAGTGTGTTTCTAACCAGTGTGTTTCTCACCTGTGTGTTTCTGACCACTCTGTTTCTGACCACTGTGTTTCTGACCATTGTGTTTCTGACCAGTGTGTTTCTGACAACTGTGTTTCTGACCATTATATTTCCGACCGGTGTGTTTCTGACCAGTGTGTTTCTGATCACTGTCTTTCTAAAGAGTATGTTTCTGACAACTGTGTTTCTGAATAGTGTGTTTCTGACCACTGTGTTTCTGACCAGTGTCTTTCTGACCACTGTGTTTCTGACCAGTGTATTTCTGACCACTGTGTTTCTGACCTGTGTGTTTCTCACCAAATTGTTTATGACCAGTGTGTTTTTTACCAGTGTGTTTGTGACCAGTATGTTTCTGACCAGTGTGTTTCTGACCACTGTGTTTCTGACCAGTGTGTCTGTGACCGGTGTGTTCCTCACGACTGTGTTACTGACCAGTGTGTTTATGACCACATTGTTTATGACCAGTGTGTTTGTGACCACTATGTTTCTGACCACCGTGTTTCTGACCACTGTGTTTATGTCCACTGTGTTTCTTACCAGTGTGTCTCTGACCACTGTGTTTCTGACCACAGTGTTTCTGACTAGTGTGTTTATGACAACTGTGTTTCTGACCAGTGTGTTTGTGCCCACTGTGTTTCTGACCACTATGTTTCTGACCACTGTGTTTCTGACCACTGTGTTTCTGACCAGTGTGTTTCTGACCAGTGTGATTCAGACCACTGTATTTCTGACCACTGTGTTTTTTACCACTCTGTTTCTGACGATTGTGTTTACGACCAGTGTGTTTCTGACCAGTGTGTTTCTGACCAAAGTGTTTCTAAACAGTGTGTTTGTGACCACTGTGTTCTGACGAGTGTGTTTCTGTCTAGTGTGTTTCTGACCACCGTGTTCCTGACCAGTCTGTTTCTGACCATTGTGTTTCTGCCCAAGGTGTTTCTGACCATTGAGTTTCTGACCAGTGTGTTTCTAACCAGTGTATTTCTTGCCACTGTGTTTCTGACCAGTGTGTTTCTGACCACTGTGTTTCTAACCAGTGTGTTTCTGACCACTGTGTTTCTGACCACTGTGTTTCTGACCACTGTGTTTCTGACCAGTGTGTTTCTGACCACTGTGTTTTTGACCACTGTGTTTCTAACCAGTGTATTTCTTGCCACTGTGTTTCTGACCAGTGTGTTTCTGACCACTGTGTTTCTAACCAGTGTGTTTCTGACCACTGTGTTTCTGACCACTGTGTTTCTGACCACTGTGTTTCTGACCAGTGTGTTTCCGACCAGTGTGGTATTGACCACTGTGTTTCCGACAAGCGTGTTTCTGACTACTGTGTTTCTGACCGGTGTGTTTCTGAGTAGTGTGTTTCTGACCACCATGTTCCTGACCTGTGTGTTTCTGACCAGTGTGTTTGTGGCCACTGTGTTTCTGACCAGTGTGTTTCCGACCAGTGTGTTTCTGACCAGTGTAATTCTGACCAGTGTGTTTCTGACCTGTGTGTTTCTGACCACTATGTTTTTGACCACTGTGTTTCTGACCACTGTGTTTCTCACCACTGTCTTTCAAATGAGTGTGTTTCTGACCACTATGTTTTTGACCAGTGTGTTTCTGACCACTGTGTTTCTGACCTCTATGTTTCTAACCACCGTGTTTCAGACCACTGTGTTTCTGACCGGTGTGTTTCGGACTAGTGTGTTTTGACCACTGTGTTCATGACTATTGTGTTTCTGACGAGTGTGTTTCTAACCAGTGTGTTTCTGACCAGTATGTTTGTTACCACCGTGTTTCTGACCACTGTGTTTCTCACCAGTGTGTTTTCGACCGGTGTGTTTTTGACCACTGTATTTCTGACCAGGGTGTTTTTGACCGCAGTGTTTCTGACCACTGTGTTTCTGACCACTGTGTTTCTGACCAGTGTGTTTCAAACCGGTGTTTTTCTGACCAGTGTGTTTCTGACCACTGTGTGTATGACCTGTGTGTTTCTTACCGGTGTGTTTCTGACCACTGTGTTTCTGACCAGTGTGTTTCTGACCAGTGTGTTTCTGACCACTGTGTTTCTGACCAGTGTGTTTCTGACCAATTTGTTTCTGACCAGTGTGTTTCTTACCAGTGTGTTTCTCACCAGTGTGTTTATGACCAGTGTTTTTCTGACCACTGTGTTTCAGACCACTGTGTTTCTGACCAGTGTGTTTCCGACCAGTGTGTTACTGACCAATGTGTTTCCGACTTGTGTGTTTTTGACCACTATGGATCTGACCGGTGTGTTTCTGACTAGTGTGTTTCCGACCACCATGTTCCTTACCAGTGTGTTCTTGACCGCTGTGTTTCTGACCAATGTCTTTCTGACCACTGTGTTTCTGACGAGTGTGTTTCTGACCATTGTGTTTCTGGCCACTGCGGGTTTGACGAGTGTGTTTCTGACCACTGTGTTTCTGATCAGTGTAATTCTGACCAATGTGTTTCTGACCACTGTGTTTCTGACCAATGTGTTTCTCACCACTGTGTTTCGAACCTAAGTGTTTCTGACCACTGTGTTTTCGACCAGTGTGTTTCTGACCACTGTGTTTCTGACCATTGTGTTTCTGACCACCGTGTTTCCGACCACTGTGTTTCTGACCGGTGTGTTTCGGACCAGTGTGTTTCTGACCACTGTGTTCATGACCACTGTGTTTCTGACCACTGTGTTTCTATCCACTGTGTTTCTGACCAGTGTGTTTCTGACCGGTGTGTTTCTGACCACTGTGTTTCTGACCAGGGTGTTTCTGGCCATTGTGTTTCTAACCACTGTGTTTCTTACCACTGTGTTTTTGACCAGTGTGTTTCTGATAACTGTGTTTCTGACAAGTGTGTTTCTGACCGGTGTGCTTCTGACCAGTGTGTTTCTGACCACTGTGTTTCTAAAGAGTGTGTTTCTGACCACTATGTTTGTGACCACTGTGTTTCTGACCTGTGTGTTCTTACCAGAGTGTTTGTGACCACTGTGTTTCTGACCAGTGTGTTTCTGACCAGTGTGCTTCTGACCACTGTGTTTCTGATGAGTGTCTTTCTGACCATTTTGTTTTTGACCAGTGTGTTTCTTACCAGTGTGTTCCTGACCAGCGTGTTCCTGACCAGTGTGTTCCTGACCACTGTGTTTCTGACCAGTGTATTTACGACGAGTGTGTTTCTGACCACAATGTTTATGAGCAGTGTGTTTCTGACCACTGTGTTTCTGACAACTGTGTTATTGACCACTGTGTTTCTGACCACTATGTTTATGTTCACTGTGTTTCTGACCAGTGTGTCTTTGACAACTATGTTTCTGACCACTGTGTTTTCGACCACTGTGTTTCTGACCACTGGGCTTACTACCAGTGTGTTTATGACCACTGTGTTTCTGACGAATGTGTTTCTCACAAGTGTACCTTTGACCAGTGTGTTTTTAAACACCCTGTTTCTGACCAGTGTGTTTCTGACCACTAAGTTTCTGACCACTTTTTTTCTGACCAGTGTGTTTCTGACCAGTGTTTTTCTGACCACTGTGTTTCTGACCACTGTGTTTCTGACCACTGTGATTCTGACCTCTGTGTTTCTGACGAATGTGTTTCTGAATGGTGTGTATCAGTCCACTGTGTTTCTGAACACCGTGTTTTTAAGCACTGTGTTACTAACCAGTGTGTTTCTAACCGCCGTGTTTTTTATCACTGTGTTTCCAACCACTGTGATCCTAACCACTGTCTCTCTTACCTGTGTGATTCTGACCACTATGTTTCTGACCAATGTGTTTTTTGACAAGTGTGTTTCTGAGCGCTTTGTTTCTGACCGGTGTGTTACTTACCACTGTGTTTCTGACCACTGTGTTTCTGACCACCGTGTTTCTGACTACTGTGTTTCTGACCACTGTGTTTCCGACCAGTGTGATCCTGACCACTCTGCTTCTTACCAGTGTGTTTCTGACCAGTGTGTTTCTGACCAGCGTGTCTCTGACCACTGTGTTTCTGACCACTATGTTTCTGACCACTGTGTTTTTGACCACCGTGTTTCTAACCAGTGTGTTTATGACCTCTGTGTTTCCGACCAATGTGTTTATGACCAGTGTGTTTCTGACCAGCGTGTTTCTGACCACTTTTTTTTGACCAATATGTTTCTGACCATGGTGTTTCTGACCAGTGTGTTTCTGACCAGTGTGTTTATGACCAGTGTGTTTCTGACCACTGTGTTTTTGACTTCTGTGTTTCTGACCAGTGTGTTTATGGCCATCGTGTTTCTGACCACTGTGTTTCAGACCTGTGTGTTTCTGACTACTTTGTTTCTGAACTGTGTCTTTCTGACCAGTGTGTTTTTGACCAGTGTGTTTCTGACCAGTGTGTTTCTGACCAGTGTGTTTCTGACCAATGTATTTCTGACCACTGTGTTTATGAACAGTGTGTTTATGGCCACCGTGTTTCTGACCACTGTGTTTCTGACAAGTGTGTTTCCAACCACCTTGTTTCTAACCAGTGTGTTTATCACCAATGTGCTTCTGTCCACTGTGTTTCTGACGAGTGTGTTTCTGACCAGTGTGTTTCTGACCAGTGTGTTTCTAACCACTTGGTTTCTGTCCACTGTGTTTCTGACCACTGTGTCTCTCACCACTGTGTTTCTAACCAGTATGTTTCTGACCACTGTGTTTCTGACCGGTGAGTTTCTGACCACTGTGTTTCTGACCAATATGTTTGTTGACCACTGTGTTTCTGACCAATGTGCGTCTGACCACTGTGTTTCTGACTAGTGTGTTTCTGACCAATGTGGTTCTCACTAGTGTGTTCCCGAGCAGTGTGTTTCTGACCACTGGTTTTGGGACAGCTGTGTTTCTGACCAGTGTGTTTCTGACCAGTGTGTTTCTGACCACTCTGTTTCTGACCATTGTGTTTCTAGCCAGTGTGTTTATGACCGGTGTGTTTCCGACCACTGTGTTTCTGACCAGTGTGTTTCTGACCAGCGTGTTTGTGACCGCTGTTTTTCTGACCACTATGTTTCTGACTACTGTGTTTCTGACGAGTGTGTTTCTGACCAGTGTGTTTCTGACCAGTGTGTTTATGGCCAATGTGTTTCTGGCCACTGTGTTTCTGACCCGTGTGTTTTTTACGATTGTGTTTCTGACAAGTGTCTTTCTGACCATTGTGTTTCTGACCAGTGTGTTTCCAACCAGTGTGTTTCTGACCAGTGTGTTTCGGACCAGTGTATTTCTGACCAGTGTGTCTCTGACCAATGTGTTTCTGACCAGTGTGTTTCTGACTTGTATGTTTCTGACCACTGGGTCTCTGACCACTGTGTTTCTGACCACTGTGTCTCTGACCATTGTGTTTCTGACCAGTGTGTTTCTGACCAGTTTGTTTCTGACCACTATGTTTCTGACAAGTGTGTCTGTGACCAGTGTGTTTGTGACCAGTGTGTTTCTGACCACTGTGTTTCCGACCTGTGTGTTTCTGACGACTGTGTTTCTGACCACTGTCTTTCTGACCACTTTTCTTTTGACCAGTGTATTTCTGACCAGTGTGTTTCTGACCATTGTGTTTCTAACCAATGTATTTCTGACCACTGTGTTTATGACCAGTGTGTTTATGGCCACTGTGTTTCTGACCACTGTGTTTCTGACAAGTGTGTTTCTGACCACCTTGTTTCTAACCAGTGTGTTTATCACCAGTGTATTTCTGACCACTGTGTTTCTCACCAGTGTGTTTCTGACTAGTGTGTTTCTTACCAGTGTGTTTCTAACCACTTGGTTTCTGTCCAATGTGTTTCTGACCACTCTCTGTCAGACCACTTTGTTTCTGACCAGAGTGTTTTTGACCAGTATGTTTCTGACCATTGTGTTTCTGACCGGTGAGTTTCTGACCACTGTGTTTCTGACCAATGTGTTCCCGACCACTGTGTTTCTGACCAATGTGCTTCTGACCACTCTGTTTCTGACTAGTGTGTTTCTGACCACTGTGGTTCTGAGTAGTGTGTTCCTGAGTAGTGTGTTTCTGACCAGTGTTTTTGGGACAGCTGTGTTTCTGACCAGTGTGTTTCTGACCAGTGTGTTTTTGACCACTCTGTTTCTGACCATTGTGTTCATAGCCAGTGTGTTTCTGACCAGTGTGTTTCCAACCACTTTGTTTCTGACCAGTATGTTTCTGACCTGCGTGTTTCTGACCACTGTTTTTCTGACCACTATGTTTCTGACTACTGTGTTTCTGACCAGTGTGTTTCTGACCAGTGTGTTTCTGACCAGTGTCTTTATGACCACTGTGTTTCTGACCACTATGTTTCTGACCCGTGTGTTTTTTACTACTGTGTTTCTGACAAGTGTCTTTCTAACCATTGTGCTTATGACCACTGTGTTTCCAACCTGTGTGTTTCTCACCAGTGTGTTTCTGACCAGTGTGTCTCTGACAAATGTGTTTCTATCCAGTGTCTTTCTGACCTGTATTTTTCAGACCACTGGGTTTCTGACCACTGTGTTTCTGACCACTGTGTCTCTGACCACTGTGTTTCTAACCAATGTGTATCTCACCGGTGTGTTTTTGACCACTGTGTTTCTGACCAGTGTGTTTCTGATCACTATGTTTCTGACCGATGTGTTCCTGACCAATGTGTTTCTCACCAATGTGCTTCTGACCACTATGTTTCCGACAAGTGTGTTTCTGACCACTGTGTTTCTGTGCAGTGTGTTCATGAGCAGTGTGTTTTTGACCAGTATATTTTGGACAGCTGTGTTTCTGACCAGTGTGTTTCTGACCAGTGTGTTTTTGACCACTGTGTTTCTGACCACTGTGTTCTGACCAGTGTGTTTCTGACCAATATGTTTCTGACCAATGTATGTCTGACTACTGTGGTTCTGACCAATGTGCTTCTGACCAGTGTGTTTCTGTCCGCTATAGTTCTGACCCCTGTGGTTCTGACCTGTGTGTTTCTGACCAGTGTGTTTCTGACCATTGTGTTTCTGACCAGTGTCTTTCTGACCAGTGTATTTCTGACCAAGGTATTTTTGCCCACCGTGTTTTTGACCATTGTGTTTCTGACCAATCTGTTTCTGACCACTGCGTTTCTGACCAATGTGTTTCTGACCTGTGTGTTTTTAACCGCAGTGTTTCTGACCAGTGTGTTTTTGACCGCGGTATTTGTGAGCTGTGTGTTTCTGACCAGAGTGTTTCTGACCACTAAGTTTCTGATCAGTGTGTTTCTGACCAGTGTGTTTCCGACCACCATGTTTCTGACCAGCCTGTTTATGACCAATGTGTTTCTGACCACTGTGTTTCTCACTAGTGTGTTTTTGACCAGTATGTTTATGAGCACTGTGTTTATGACGAGTGTGTTTCTGACCACTGTGTTTCTGACCTCTGTTGTTCTGACCAGTTTGTTTCTGACCACTAAGTTTCTCACCATTGTGTTTGTGACCACTGTGATCCTGACAAGTGTGTTTCGGACTAGTGTGTTTAAAACCACTATGTTTCTGATCACTATGTTTCTAACGAGTCTGTTCCTGACCAGTGTGCTTCTGACCACTGTGTTTCCGACCAGTGTGTTTCTGACCACTGTGTTTCTGACCAATGTGTTTCTGACCACTGTGTTTCTGTTCAGTGTGTTTCTGACCAGTGTGCTTCTGACCACCGTGTTTCTGACAACTGTGTTTTTGACCACTGTGTTTATGACCACTGTATTTCTGACCAGTGTGTTTCTGACCAGTGTGTTACTAACCACTGTTTTCCTGACCACTATGTTTCTGACAAGTGTTTTGCTGACTAGTGTGTCTCTGTCCACTGTGTTTGTAACCATTATGTTTCTAACCACTGTGATTTTGACCATCGTGTTTCCGACCACTGTGTCCCTGACAACTGTGTTTCTGACCACTGTGTTTCTGCCCAGCGTGTTTCTGACCAGTTCTTTTTCTGACAACTGTGTTTTTGACCATTGTGTTTCTCACCACTGTATTTCGGACCGCTACATTTCTGACCAGGGTGTTTCTGACCAGTGTGTTTTTTACCACTGTTTTCTTTTTATTACCGTGTTTATGAAAAGTGTGTTTTTGACCAGTGTGTTTCTGACCGCTGTGTTTCTGAACAGTGTGTTTCAGACCACTATGTTTCTTACTACTCTGTCTCAGACTAGTGTGTCTCTCACCACTGTGTTTCTGACCACTGTGTTTTTGACCAGTGTGTTTCTCACCAGTGTGTTTCTGGCCACAGTGTTTCCGACCAGTGTGTGTCTGACCAGTGTCTTTCTGACCAGTGTGTTTTTGACCAGTGTGTTTCTGACCAGTGTGTTTCTGACCACGGTGTTTGTGACCATCATGTTTCTGACAACTGTGTCTCTGACCTTTGTGTATCTGTAACTGTTGTTCTGACCACTGTGTTTCTGACCTGTGTGTTCCTGACCAGTGTGTTTCTGACCAATATGTCGCTGACCACTGTGTTTCTGACCACGGTGTTTTTGAACACTATGTTTCTGAGCATTGTGTTTCTGACCACTGTGTTTCTGACAAGTGTGTTTCTGGCCACTGTGTTTCTGACCAGTGTGTGGCTGACCACCGTGTTTCTGACCAGCGTGTTTCAGACCAGTGTGTTTCAGACCACTGTATTTCTGACCACCGTGTTTCTCACCACCGTCTTTCTGACCACTGTGTTTCTGGTCAGTGTGTTTCTGATCAGTGTATGACTGACCACTGTTTTTCTGACCACTGTGTTTCTGATAAGTTTGTTGCTGACCAGTGTGTTTGTGACCACTGTGTTTCTGACCACTGTGTTCCTGACTAGTGTGTTTCTGACCTCTGTGTTTCTGACCAGTGTGCGGCTGACCACTCTTTTTCTGACCAGTGTGTTTCTGACCACCGTTTTTCTTAATACCGTGTTTATGACCATAGTGTTTCTGACCAGTGTGCTTCTGACCACTGCGTTTTTGATAACTGTGTTTCTGACCACTGTGTTTCCAGACCACTGTGTTTCTGACCACTATATTTCTGACCAGTGTGTTTCTGACCAGTGTGTTTCTGACCACTATTTTTTTCCACCGTGTTTATGACAAGTTTGTTTCTGACCAGTGTGTTTCTGACCACTGTGTTGCTGACCAGTGTGTTTGAGACCACTGTGTTTCTGACCACTGTGTCTCTGACCAGTGTGTTTCTGACCAGTTTGTTTCTGACCACTATGTTTCTGACCAGTGTGTTTCTGACCGGTGTTTTTCTAGCCACTGTGTTTCTGACCAATGTGTGTCTGACCAGTGTATTTCTGACCAGTGTGTTTCTGACCAGTGTGTTTCTGACAAGTGTGTTTCTAACCAGTGTGTTTCTGACCACTGTGTTTCTGACAAGTGTATTTCTGACCACTTGGTTTATGACCAGTGTGTTTCTGACCATTGTGTTTTTGTCGTTTGTGTTTCTATAACTGTGTTTCTGACCAGTGTGTTTCTGACCGGTGTGTTTCAAACCACCGTGTTGCTGACCACTGTGTTTCTGACCACTGTGTTTCTGACCACTGTGTTTCTGACCATTGTGTTTTTGACCACTGTGTTTCTGACCACTGTAATTCTGAACAGTGTGTTTATGACTTCTGTTTTTCTGACCACTGTGTTACTGACCAGTTATGTTATGACCACTGTGTTTCTGACCAATGTGTTTCCGACCAGTGTGTTTCTAAAAACTGTGTTTATGACCACTGTGTTTCGGACCAGCGTGTTTCTGACCACCTTTTTTATGTCCTGTGTGTTTCTAACCAGTGTGTTTTTGACCACTGTGTTTCTGACCAGTGTGTTTATGACGACTGTGTTTCTGACCATTGTGTTTCTCACCGATGTGTTTCTGACCCCTGTGTTTCTGGCCACTGTGTTTTTGACCACTGTGTTTCTGACCACTGTGTTTCTTACCAGGGTGTTTCTGACCAGTGTGTTTTTGACCATTGTGTTTCTGACCAGTGTCTTTATTACCACTGTGTTTCTGACCACTTTGTTTATGACCACTGTGTTCTTGACCAATGTCATCCTGACCACGTATCTGATCAGTGTGTTTCTGACCAGTGTCTTTCTGACCACTTTGTTTCTAAACAGTGTGTTTCTGACCACTGTGTTTCTGACCATTGTGTTTCTTAACACTGTGTTTCTGACCACTGTGTCTCCGACCACAGTGCTTCTGACCACTGTGTTCATGACCACTGTCTTCCTGACCACTGTGTTTCTGACCACTGTGTTTCTCACCACTGTGTTTCCGACCAATGTTTTTCTGACCAGTGTCTTTCACCGATGTGTTTTTGACGCCTGTGTTTCTGACCACTGTGTTTGTGACCACTGTGTTTCTGGCCAGTGTATTTCTGACCACTCTGTTTCTTACTAGTGTGTTTCTGAACAGTGTGTTTCTGACTAGTGTGTTCTTAAGAACTGTGTTTCTGACCACTGTGTTTCTGACCATTGTGTTCCTGACCACTGTGTTCATGACCACATATCTGATCAGTGTGTTTCTGACCAGTGTATTTCTGACCACAAGTTGGGTTGGAAGTCCGATTTGAAGTTTGGTTGGAAGTTTGGTTGGAAGTTGGGATGGAATTTGGGATCAAAGTTGGGCTGGAAGCTGGGTTGGAAGTTGGGTTGGAAATTGGGTTTGAAGATGGGCTGGATGTTTGATTGGAAGTTTGGTTGGACATTGGAATGGAAATTGGGTTGCAAGTTGTGCTGGAAATTGGGTTGGAAGTTGGGTTGGAAGTTGGGATGGATGTTGGGTTGGAAGTTGGATTTGAAATTGGGTTGGATGCTGGGTTGGAAGTTGGGTAGGAATTGGGGTTGGCAATTGGGTTGGAAGTTGGGTTGGAAGTTGGGTTGGAAGATGGGTTGGAAGTTGGGTTGGAAGCTGGGATGGATGTTTGACTGGAAGCTGGGTTGGAAATTTGGTTGGAAGTTAGGTTGGAAGGTGGATTGGAACTTGGGTTAGAAGTTGGGTTGGATGTCGGGATGAAAGTTGGGTTGGATGTCGGGATGAAAGTTGGGTTGGAAGCTTGGTTTGAAGTAGAGCTGGAGGTTGGGTTGGAAGTTGGGTTGGAAGTTGGATTGGAGGTTGGGTTGGAATTTATATTGGAAGTTGGGTCCGAAGATGGGTTGGAAGTTGGGTCGGAAGTTGGGTTGGAAGCTGGGTTGGAAGTTGGGAGGGAAGTTGGGAAGAATTTGGAATGGAACTTAGGATGCAAGTTGATTGGAAGTTGGGTTGGAAGTTGGGTTGGAAGTTAGGTTGGAGATTGATTTGGAAGTTGGGTTAAAAGCTGGGTTTGAAGCTTGGTTGGAAGCTGGGTTGGAAGTTGGGTTGGAAGTTGGGTTGGAAGTTGGGCTGGAAGTTCAGTTGGAAGTTGGGTTGGAATTTAAGTTGAATGTTGGATTGGAAGCTGTGTTGGAAACTGGATTGGAAGTTGGGCTCGAAATTGGGTTGGAAGATTGGTTGTAAGTTGGGTTGGAAGCTATGTTGGAACTTGGGTTGCAAGTTATGTTGGAAGGTTGGATGGAAGGTGGGATGGAAGTTGGGTTTGAAGTTGGAATGGCAAATAGGATGGACAATGGGTCGGATGTTTGGTTAAAATTTGGGCTGGATGTTGGATTGGAAGTTGGGTTGGATGTTGGGTTGGAAGTTGAGTTAGAAGTTAGGTTGTATGTTGGTTTGGAAGTTGGGTTGGACGTTGGGTTGGAAGTTGGGTTGGAAGGTTGATTGGAAGTGCGGTTGGAAGTTCAGTTGCAAGTTGGGTTCGAAGTTTGGTTGGAAGTTGGGATGGAGTTTGGGATGGAAGTTGGGTTGGAACTTGGGTTGGAAGTTGGGTTATAAGTTGGGTTGGAAGTTGGGTTGGAAGTTGGGATGCAAATTGGGATGGAAATAGGGATGGAAGTTGGTTCAAAGTTGGGTTGGAAGTTGGATTGGAAGTTGGGTTGGAAGTTGGGTCTTAAGTTAGGTAGAAAGTTGGGTTGGAAGCTTGGTGGGATGCTGGGTTGGAAGGTGGCTTGGAATTTGGGTTGGAAGTTGGGTTGAAAGTGGGACTGGAAGTGAGGTTGGACGTTGGGTTGAAAGTTGGGCTGGAAGTTGGGATGAAAGTTGGGTTGGAAGTTGGGTTGGAAGTTGGTATGGATGTTGGATTGGAGGTTGTGTTGGAATTAGAATTCGAAGTTGGGTTGGAAGTTGGATTGGAATTTGGGTTGGAAGTTGGGTTGGAAGTTGGGGTGGAAGTTAGGAGGGAAGCTAGGATGGAATTGTAAATGGATGCTGGGATGGATGTTGGGTTGGAAGTTGCGTTGGAAGTTGGGTTGGGAGGTGGGTTGGAAGTTAGGTTGGAAGTTGGGTTGGAAGTTGGGTTGGAAGTTGGATTGGAACTCGGGCTGGAAGTTGAGTTGGAAGTTCGGTTGTAAGTTGGTTTGGAAGTTGGGTTGGAAGTTCCGTTGGAATATTAACAAGAAGTTGGGTTGGAATCTGGGGTGGAAGCTGGATTAGAAGTTGGATTGGAAGTTGGGATGGAGTTTGGGTTGGAAGTTGGGTTGGAAGTTGGGGTGGAAGCTGGGTTGGAAGTTGGGTTGGAAGTTAAATTGGAAGTTGGGCTGGAAGTTGGGCTATAAGTTGGGTTGGAATCTGGGTTGGATGCTGGGTTGGAAGTTTGGTTGGAATTCAGGTTGGAAGTTGCGTTGAATGTTGGGTTCAAAGTTGGGTCGGAAGTTGGATTGAATGTTGGGTTGGAAAATGGGTTGGAAGTTGGAACAGAAGTTGGGAAGGAAGCTGGGATGGAAGTTGGGATGGACGTTGGGATGGAAGTTGGGGTGGAAGTTGGGTATGAAGTTGGGTCCGAAGTTGGGTTGGAAGTTGGATTGGAATTTGGGTTGGAAGTAGGGTTGGGAGTTGGGTTGGAAGTTGGGTTGGAAGCTGGGCTCGAAGCTGGGTTGGATGCTGGGTTGCATTTTCGATAGGAAGCTGGGCTGGAAGCTGGGTTGGGAGTTAGATTGGAAGTTGGGTTGGGAGTTGGGTTACAAGCTCGGTTGGAAGTTGTGTTGGAAGCTGGGATGGAAGTTGGGATGAAACCTGGGCTGAAAGTTGGGTTGGAAATCGGGTTGGAAGTTGGGTTGGGTGTTTGATTGGAAGTTGGGTTGGAAGTTGGGTTGGAAGATGGGTTGGAAGCTGGCTTGGAAGCTGGGTCCGAAGCTGGGTTGGGAGATGGGGTTGAAATTGGGATGAGTGCTGGGTTGGAAGTTGGGCTGGAAGTTGGGTTGGGTGTTGGGTTGGAATTTAAGTTGGAAGTTGGATTGGAGGTTGGATTGGAAGTTGGGTTGGAAGTTGGGTTGGAAGCTGGGTTGGAAGTTTGGTTGGAAGTTGGGTTGGAAGTTGGGTTGGATGTTGGGATGGAAGTTGGGATGGAAGTTGAATTCGAAGTTGGATTGGAAGTTGGGTTGGAAGTTGGGTTGGAGGTTAGGTTGGAAGTTGGGTTGGAAGTTGGGTTGGAAGTTGGGTTGGAAGCAAGGATGCAAATTAGGATGGAGATAGGGATGGAACTTGGTTCAGAGTTGGGTTGGAAGTTGGATTGGTAGTTGGGTTGGAAGTTGGGTTGGAGGTTGGGTGGAAAGTTGGGTTGGAAGCTGGGTGGGATGCTGGGTTGGAAGTTGAATTGGAATTTGGGTTTGAATTTGGGTTGAAAGTGGGATTGGAAGTGAGGTTGGACGTTGGGTTGGAAGTTGGGTTGGAAGTTGGGATGGAAGTTGGGATGAAAGTTGGGTTGGAAGTTGGGTTGGAAGTTGGTATGGAAGTTGGATTAGAGGTTAGGTAGGAATTTGGATTGGAAGCTGGGTTGGAAGTTGAGTTGGATTTTGGGTTGGAAGTTGGGTTGGAATTTGGGTTAAAAGTTGGGAGGGAAGTTGGGATGGAATCTTGAGTGAATGATGGGATGGATGTTGGGTTGGAAGTTGGGTTTGAAGTTGGGTTGGGAGTTGGGTTGGAAGTTAGGTTGGAAGTTAGGTGGGAAGTTGGATTGAAAGTTCAATAGGAAATTGGGCTGGACGCTGTGTTGGAAGTTGGGTTGGATTTTGGGATAGAATTTTGGATGTAATTTGGATTGGAAATAGGGTTGGAGGTTTGGATGGAAGTTGGGATGGACATTGCGTGGTTGGATGCTGGGTTGGATTTTGGATAGGAATTTGGATGGGAAGTGGGGTTGGGAGTTGGGTTACAAGTTTGGTTGGAGATTGGGTTGGAAGTTGGGATGGAAGTTGGGATGAGACCTGGGCTAGAAGTTGGGTAGGAAGTTAGGTTGGGTGTTTGATCGAAAGCTGGGTTTGAAGTTGGGTTGGAATTTGGGTTAGAAGTTGGGTTGGAAGTTGGATTGGAATTTGGGTTGGAAGTTGGGATTTAAATTGGGATGAATGCTGGGTTGGAAGCTGCGTTGGAAGTTGGGCTGGAAGTTGGGTTGGAAGTTCAATTGGAGGTTGGGTTGGAAGTTGGGTTGGAAGTTGAATTTGAAGCTGGGTTGGAAGTTTGGTTGGAAGTTGGGCTAGAAGTTGGGTTGGATGTTGGGATGGAAGTTGGGATGGAAGTTGGGTTGGAAGTTGGGTTGGAAGTTGGGTTGGAAATTGGGTTGGAGGTTAGGTTGGACGTTGGGTTGGAAGTTGGGCTAAAACTTGGGTTGGAAGCTGTTTGGAAGTTGGGTTGGAAGTTGGATTGGAAGTTGGGTTGGAAGTTGGGATGGAAGTTGGGTTGGAAGTTGGGATGGAAGTTGGGATGAAAGTTGGGTTGGAAGTTGGGTTGGAAGTTGGATTGGAAGTTGGGTTGGAAGTTGGGATGGAAGTTGGGTTGGAAGTTGGGATGGAAGTTGGGATGAAAGTTGGGTTGGAAGTTGGGTTGGAAGTTGGGTTGGAAGTTGGGTTGGAAGTTGGGTTGAAAGTTGGATTGGAAGTTGGTTTGGATGTTGGGTTGAGAGTTAGGTAGGAAGTTGAATTGGAGGTTGGGTTGGAAGTGTTGGAATGATGCTCCTCACCATGGCAGGAGTGACTCCAAAAAGGAACACCAAAAAGACAAGCCTTGGTGGCTTGGTGGTTAATGGTGTCCACCTCTAGAGGCAGGGACCCAGGTTCAAGTCCCACAAGATGAAATTCTGCCCTGCCTCAAGGGAGGTGGAAAACAGATGCCAGGAAGCTAGCTCAACCTCTAGAGATCCTCTTTATGTTTCTAGAAGGCCAGGTGAGGGTCCAGGAAGGTGGCACACCTTCTAGAAGGGGTGACTTGTCCTACAAGGCATGTAGAGGTGTCTTGGTCTTTTGGACACCTTCCCTCCTACTAGAAGCAAGCTGAGGAATCTAGGAAGGGGCAGAAACTTCTAAAGGAGGGAAGGGATGCCTTCATAGGTGGGAAAAGGACAGCCTACCAAGGAGCACTCTATAAGCCATAGAATCTGCTAAGAAGCTCCAAATCTGGCATGCTTTGGTGTTCTAGAAATCTTAGATCACTGGCTATAAAAGGCCACTGCTTCTGTGCCTTGATCGAGTGTTTATTCCCATCCAATTAAGGACAAAACTATTGCCTCACTCTCTGACCAGATTTTGCCATCCTTGGAACCTGTTGCCTCCATAGTTTCAGTCTCTCCAAAAACTGTTGGTGGTGTGAACCAACCACTACTAGGGACCCTCCAAGGTGCACACTCACCCTCAGGCCATCAAAGGGTTATGGGCCCACGCCTCTAAGGGGTTGAAAGCGAGCTTGATAACACGCTTCCAACAGCAAGACATGGCAACCAGCGAGCAAGAGAGTAGCCGCGCTGTCCTTAAGTATATTGGGACAGGCTTTGCCTTTTGGAGGTGGCAGTTTAAGGTCTTCCTCGACGACAAGGGACTGCTTGAACTTGTAAAAGGTGATGAGACTGCTCCGCCGGAGACTGCAATGCCTGAGGTGAAGGAGGCATACACGAAGCGCAACAAAAAGGCGTTGGCGCTCCTTATGTCTACGTTATGCCCACCACAACTTGGGCACATCCAAGGATGCATCCTGGCCGCAGACACCTGGTCAAAACTCTGCTCCATCTACCAGTCAAGCAACCTTGCCAATCAGCTCATCATCTTCAAACGGCTCGTCACCCTCCGAGCCAACGAAGACGACAATATCATGGAGATCATGCAGTAGATTGAGTCGCTTGCAGCGGAGTGCGTGGCCACTGGTTGGGAGGTCGAATCTCAGTTGCAAGCTATGATCCTCCTTCTAGCCTTGCCAGACAGTTGGAATCCCATGATCACTGTCCTTGGTGGCTGGCCTTCCGAGGAGTTGAAGTACCCCAAGGTTGCTGAGTACGCACGCAACAAGTGGATGCGACGTGGCGGTCGAGAGAGTGCAGCGGCATCAAGTTCAGCTTACACGGTTCATCCTGAAAGTGGAGGCCAAAGCGACAAGTGGAAGGGTGCCAAACTGGGCACTAAGAAGGGTGGCAAGAAGGGGGAGTGCTTTAACTGCGGCAAGGAGGGCCACTACGCGCGCAACTGTCCTAAGAAGAAAACAGATCGGTCGCAGCGGGGCGGGAAGAAAGATGAGCACGCCCTTATGGCGTACAACCCCACCAACTTGAAGGATCCGGGAGTTGCCGTCATCGACTCCGGATCAGGCCGCCACACGCAATGCAATAGGGCGGCATTTGTCACCTACGGCGCCTCGGAGAGACGCATGACGGTGGCCAATGGAAAAA